>JAPYXV010003549.1:0-12143 GCA_028533065.1 Trachops cirrhosus
TTCCTTCCAGTGTATTATTTATTTCAGTTATTGCATTCTTTATTTCTGACTGGGCCTTTTTTATGGTTTCCATGTCTTCTTTCAAGCTGTTGAGTATTCTTACAATCATTACTCTAAACTCTCTATCTGATAAATTGTTTGATTCCATTTCATCTAGTTCTTCTGGAGAATTCTCTTGTTCTTTCAATTGGGCCTGTTTGTTTGTCTTCCCATTTTGGCTGGTGCTTTGTATTTTCCCCCTTAGATGTTAACTTTTCAGTGATACAGCCATTAGCTATAATCAGCAGCCCAGCTTAAGCTCCAGAGGGTAGGGCAGATTAATTCCAGCAGGCTGGGCTATTGGTTCCCCTCTGGCTAATGCTACTTGGAGAGGAGTGCTCTGCTTGAGAAAGATGGCTTAAGTAGTATGGGGCATGACTCAGTGCAGGGATCCTAGCAGCTGTTCCTTCAGTTCTCTCCCTAGAGCCACCAGCCCCAAATTCTCCTCAAGGATCTCTAGTCCACTTTACCTGCCCTCTCCCTGAGCCCAGGGTGTTTGCAAATGACATTTTATACTGGCCCTTTAAGAAGCTCTCGGCATCTCCAACCATCTGTTATTGGCAGACAGAAACCCTGCTGCTTTTCACCATTAGATGTTATCTGGGTTCCTTTCTGGCTCTGGTGCTGTAGGATTGGGAGCCTGCTTGATGTTTAGTCCCCACACTTCTCAAGGGGAACCCCCCCAGCCACTGAAATACTCCTCCAGAATTTCAGCTGTCACCTCTGGGAACCCAGCCTGCCCTCGCACCTCCTCCACACTCCCTACCAGTCTCATTGTGGTGAAGGGGTCTTCTGTCTGTCCTTGGTTATAAAGCTTCTCTCCAGCTAGTTAGTGTTCAGCTAGTTATTTAGGTTGATTATTCTGCAATTTAGTTGTAATTCCAGATTGGCCCTGGGAGAAGGTTAATGTAGCTTCTACTTTCTTCTACCTTCTGGGATCTCCTTCCCCTGCTTTTTGAAAGTTCACTTTATGTCACCCTACTTTTATGAGAGACTTACATTTGTACCTGGTTTTGCTAACCAAAAGAAATCCCAAGATGATTTTCACTTTTATGAAAAAAAGGTGAAAAAACATTCAGCATTTGTTTGTACTGAACCAATATAGAGGCAGTGTGCACCCCATTGCCTCTATACTGGTGGAGTGGAACCACCAAGCTCCTTCCCCAGCAACTACAAGTAGTATGTCAGCATCAAGTTGCCATAGATCTGAACTGTTTGAGTATCTGTGCTTTATCTTGGTTTACTTCGTGAATCCATTAGAAAGATGTCTCCTAAGATAACTGCTTTTTCAATTTAGGCCATTTTGGATTTTGAAAGGTTTCAGAGGAATACTTTCCTTTTGGATATCAGGGGGATACCTGTATAGCACAGAATAAGAACAAAAACTCTGACATTCATTGATACAATATGTGTATTTAGTTCTATGTCATTTTATCATGTATAGATTTGTGTAACCATCACTGCAATTAAAATACAGAACTATTCTATCACTACAAAGATCTCCCTAGTGCTACCTCTTTGTAGTCCCATTCAGTCCCTCTCCTTTAACTGCCCCTAAACCCTGACAACCACTAATACATTTACATCTTTGTAATTTTGTCCTTTTGAGAAGGCTACACAATTGAAATCCTATAGCATGTGACCTTTCAGGACTGGCTTTTTTTCACTCAGCATAATGCCCTTGAGATCCATCCAAATTGTGCTGTGTGTCAACAGTTCATTCTTTTTTACTGCTAAACAGTATTCTATGGTATAGAAGTATCACAGTTTGTTTCACCATTAACCAACTCAATTACATGTAGGTTGCTACAGTTGGCTGTTACAGATAAGCTGCTATGAACAAACGTGTACAGGTTTCTGCATGGATGTACGTTTTCACTTATATGAGATAAATGCTTAGTAATGTAATTGGTGAGTTGTATGTTAAGTGCATGTTTAGTTTTTTTAAGAAACAGCAAAACTATTTTCTGGAGTAGCCATAACATTTTATTTACATTGTTACCAGCAATGTATAAGACATTCAGTTTCCCTGAAACCTTGTAAGTATTTTGTGTTTTACTATTTTTTATTTCAGTTGTCTTAATACTTGTTATAGAGTGAATGTTTGTGAACCCCCTCAAAAATACATATGCTGAAATCCAATCCCCAGTGTAATGGTATTTAAACATGGGCCTTTGGGAAGTGATTCAAGTCCTGAAGGGGGAGCTCTCATGAATGGGATTAGTGCCCTTATAGAAAGCCTCAGAGAGCTCTGGTGCCCCTTCCATCATGTGACAAAACAGCCAGAAGATGGCTGTCCATGAAACCAGACTGTGGGTTCTCACCAGACACAGAATCTGCCAACACCTAATCGTGGACTTCCCATCCTCCAGAACCGCAAGAAGGAAATGTTTGTTGTTTTGCAGCCATTCAGTCTGCAGTTGTTATAGCAGCCCTAGGATACTTATATAGTGATCAAGGTCTTAATTTGCATTGCATTTCCCTAATGACTAGTGATGTTGAACATCTTTTCATGTGTTTATATACCATCCATATATACTCTTCGGTAAAAAGTTTTTTTCATGTCTTTGGCACATTTTCTAATTGGAATGTTTATTTTTGCTTCAATGTTGAGTTTTGAGAGTTCTTTCTATATTCTAGATAGAAGTTCTTTGTCATATATGTTGTTTGCAAGTACTTTGTCCCAATCTGTAGTTTATATTTTTATCCACTTAACAGGGTATTTTGCAGAGCAAAATGTTCTTAATATTGATAAAGCCCCATTTATCAACTTTTATGGATCATGCTTTCAGTGTCATGCTAACAATTCTTCACCAAGCCCTAAGGTCCTGAGGACTTTCTCCTATATTATCTTCTAAAAGTTTTATAGCTAAGTTTTTCATTTAAATCTATGATATACTTTGAGTTAATTTTGTGTAAGATGTGTGGCTGAGGTAGGAAAAAAACGGAAAAGTCTAAGATTAAAGGAGAGAAAGACAATTTAATGGGGTAACATTTAACCACTAAAAGTAATTTAAAATATACTAAGTAAATGAAAAAACTTTATGGTAACATTAAATAATAAAAATTGAATTGTTAGAATTTCAGCATTATAAAAAATATATAAAATAAGAAAGTACAAAAGTAAAGTCCAAGTAACTGGCGTGCCAACATAAGATCTCTTACCTACATGCTGACTCAGTGCCTGAACAACATTTGTGGCAGCAGCATAGATGCCTGGATTCTTGGAATTCAGATTGTTATCGACTATTGCTGGAATTAGCATGTTGATTATAGGAGATAAGTTGTCTCTAAGTAAAGGAATCATTTTGTGCATTGTTTCCAAAGCAACTAGATTTACTTTGCTATTAGAATCATGAAGTCGAGATTTAAAAGCATCAAAAATCTGAAAGTAAAATGGTAAATTATTTAAAGTGAAATAATATTTTTAACTATTACATTTAAATTTCTTTTGGTATTTTATGGTTTTCCCTTTAGCATACTATTTAAACAAATGTACACACACCTTATTTGACTTGAATTTAGAAAACAGAAACTTCGTAAAAATTTGAATGATAAATCTAAGTGTTGAGTGTTCTTATAGCAAAAAGGGAAGACCTCAAAAACCACCCCAAATAATCTAATAAATTAAGGTTGAGAAATTTGACTCAGTAAGCAGATGACTGATTTACTATAGATGTGATAAAAATGATGTTTTCTAAAAGGTGCATGTTAGCTTAGCTAACTCTAAGAACCTAAGGGAAATTTCTATTTTTATCTATTCATAGCAAAAGTAGACATGTAAGTTTTACTGGAGAGATTTCATTTAGGTTTCTTCTGAGAACTTTAGCTGAAATTTTAGAGTTGAATTTTATTATTACCTCTTAACCTCATTACTTTAACAATTCTTCCTTGTTCTTCAGAATTCTTAACTTTCATAAATTAAAGTTACAATAAAGTGAATGCTAAGCAATTCTTAAGTCATGTCAGGTGAGTGCAGAGTATTCTGTGAGGCTGAGACTATTAATTAATAATTCCTGATACATAAATATATATTTTAAAATATGTACATTTTTTCATGTTAAGAATGTTCTTCTTAGGAAGAAACTCTTCCTAAGAGATTAAGGAAGAACAGTCTTCCCAAGAGATTTATTTTTAACTCAACAAAATGAAAATAGGTAAATCTGTGGTTCTCATGATATGGTAATATGGTACTTTTCTCCTGAAAATTAATGAGACAATACCTTTAGAATTAAAAGAGTAGTTAGTTATAGTATATTTGCCAAATTTAATGCACATAATAAAATTAAAAATGGAATTTAACATTTATTGCTCTCTATTGCTTGTTTTCCTAAAAGTAGGTATATAAATTGGTATATTTATATGTTTAACCTATATACAAAAACTTTAATATATACAGTCTAGAGTAATATTAAGTCTCTTAAATATGTACATCCTACAGTAATATCAAGTCTCTGGTTTTTAAAATAGTTATTGATTCATTCAACATATACTTACTGAACATCGGCTTTTAAGAGCTTTCAAGAGGTTAACATCTAATGGAAAGATTCATACAAATAAGCAGCTATCTTGTTACTTACTGTTCGCTAGTTACTTTGACTTGTTCTAGAATGCTTTCAAAACAGCAAAACTTAATCTATTCTTTTCACTAAGGTTATTTTAACATTTTAAAATAATATATAAAGTACTAAGATTTAGGGCAACTTTTTATACTAATACACTTTATTAGCCACAGACTGGAAATGAAAATTAATTTTGATGTGTCCTTACCTTTACAATGTTTCCAACAACAAGCTCTTGATTGTTTTCAGTATCTGATAAAAGTTGCTTAATCCCATTAATACGATCACGAAAGTCTTTTGCATTTAATAAACCTGTTATGACTTTGATATACTCAGCACTTTCTAAGGAATTATGAGGAACTGATTTTCTGGTGGCTTCACGAATTTCAGTTACCTCTCTAAAGTAAAAGAAAGGTAAATTTAATGTCATTATTAATTTCTTATAAAAATATAGACATAATAAATAATTCTCATTATATATTTATTCTCTAAGAACTCACAAAATAATCTAACCAAAAGCTCCTATACCTGTGTTGGTACCTCCAAGATCTCCCCTGGATTTGGTGATTTGTTAGAAAGCATGGGGTTCACCATGCAGTTTTACTCACAGCGAATATTTATTACAGTAGAAGGATACAAAGCAAAATCAGCAAAAGGAGTAGGCACATGGGTCAAAGTCTAGAGGAAGCCAGATGTAAGCTTGCTAGGGTCCTTTCCCAGTGGAGCAACAGAGTACAGACTTAATTTCTCTAGCAACAAATTGACAACCCATGTGAAATGTTGTCTACCAAAGAAGTTTATTAGATGGTTAGTGTTCAGAGTTTTTATTGGAAATTAGTCATGGTTGGTTCTCTGCCTAGGACATACCAAAATTCCAGACTCCCAAAAGGAAAAGACTTCAGTATAAACCATTCTGATTGCCCAAATATACTAGGCACCATAAACTATGCTTATTAGTGAGGGAATGGTGAAAATTATCTTGGAATCCTGGTTCATAGGTGCCAGGCATGAGCTAACTATGCAAGTAGGCCTTTTTAAGGACTGTACTCTCAGGCCTTCTATGTTAACCTTTTCCTATGAAACAGACATGTGAACATGCAAGGGAAAATTAGAAATTTGAGACCAGCAGGATTTCAATGACTTAGTATTGGCAGCACAATGTTTTCCATTGCTATAAAAGGGTGACTCAACGTAGTAGGTGATAATACCTTTGAAACTAAAGACTCCTGCAAATTGATAGGTCCTAAAGAGAATAGTAACAATTGCCAGTTACTACCATTTCACTGACTAGCAGTATAAAAATCAATGCTAAAGTTGTCTTAAGTGCAGTGATTTAATGAATGACTCAGAATCGTTATAAAAGCAGATACAGGATGATGATAAAAATACACAGCATGGAAATATTTATCCATTATTTATAATTTGTTTAAATAAATTAATCTGAGGTTAATTTGTAAAATTATTAATTTTATTCTAATTAATTCTATAAGAAGAAAAATAAAGGATTACATTTATATTTAAACTGAGGACTATATGATATAATACATAAAAGGTGAATAAATAAAAAGATTAAAACAGAAGAACACCTCAAGAAGCCATCTAATTACTGAAACATATTTATAAAGATGGATGGCTTTTTTATTGTTCCAAACAGGATGGATTTCATAATAAAATAACACCTAATACACTTCAGGAGAAAGATAAAGTAACATGAAAGAAGTCACTACATATATTAACATTAATAAATTTAATAAAAAAGAGAAGACATTAAGAATAATAGGACATAGATACAAACATCATCAACAAAATATTAGCAAATCGCATTTCATAAACTGAAAGAATCATACACAATGACCAACTGGGATTTATTCCAGGGGTGCAAGGATGGTTCAATATCCACGAATCAATCAACGTGATACACCACATTAACAAAAATGAAGGATGAAAAGTCATATGATCATCTTAACGGATGCAGAAAGAGCATTTGTTAAATCAACATCCAATCATGATAAAAATACTCAATAAATTGGATATAGAGAAATTGTACCTCAACATATTAAAGGCTATATTTGACAAGCTCACAGCTATTACCACAATCATCAACAAAAAGTTGAAAGTTTTTCCTTTAATATTAGGAACAAGACAAGGATGGTAATTCTCACCACTTTTGTTCAATATACTACTGAAAGTCCTAGCTGATGCAATTAGGCAAGAAAAAGAAATAAAAGGTATTTGAATTAAAAAAGAAGAAGTAAAACAGTCTTGTGTGCAAGTGATATATTATATATGGAAAACTCTAAAGGTTCCACCAAAAAACTTTTAGAACCAATCAATAAATTCAGTGAAGTTCAGGATTTGAAATCAATATACATATTCAGTTGT
The DNA here is from genome assembly GCA_028533065.1 of Trachops cirrhosus. Taxonomy (NCBI): domain Eukaryota; kingdom Metazoa; phylum Chordata; class Mammalia; order Chiroptera; family Phyllostomidae; genus Trachops; species Trachops cirrhosus. The sequence goes on from JAPYXV010003549.1 coordinate 6,984, forward strand.
GTTTGTAAAACACAAAAACACAACACAAAGTTTATAAGAATAAACTATCAGAGAAATTAAGAAAACAATCCCAATTATAATTACATAAGAATAAAATACCTAGGAACTAAGGAAGTGAAAGACTTGTATACTGAAAACTGTAAGACAATGATAAAAAAAAAACTGAAGACACAAATAAATGGAAGATATTTTGTGCTAATGAATTGAAAGAAATAATATTGTTAAAAGGTCCACAGTATCCAAGGCAATCTATAGGTTCAGTTCAATCTCTATCAAAATTCCAATGGTATTTTTCACAGCCCTAATATTTACATGCAACCACAAAAGACCCAGGAGAACCAAAGCAATGTTAAGAAAGAAAAACACAGCTGGAGGCATCAAATTTTCTGAATTCAAACAATATTACAAAGCTACAGTAATCAAAACAGCACAGTATTTGCATAAAAACAGACATAAATGGAACAGAATAAAGAGCTCAGAGATAAATCCCCACATATATGTTCAATTAATTTATGACAAAGGATTCAAGAATATATAATAAAGAAAGGATAATTTCTTCAATAAATGGTGTTAGAAAAAGCAAACACCCACAGGCAAAAGAGTAAAACTGGACCCCTTTGTTACACTATACACAAAAATCAACTCAAAATTAATTAAGGACTTGAATATAAAACCTGAAACCATAAAACTGCTAAAATAAAAAAAGGTGGTGAGCTCATTGATGTTGGTATTGGTAATGCTGTTTTTCGATCTGACACCCAAAACAAAGGCAAGAAAAGAAAAAATCAGCAAGTGGGACTACATCAAACTAAAGAACTTCTGCAGAGTAAAGCAAGCCATCGAAAACTTGAAAAGGCAATCTACAGATGAGAGAAAATATTTTCAATTGATATATCTGATAAAAAGTTAATAGCCAAAAATATAAAGGACTCATCTGATGCAAAAAAAAAAAAGCAATCTGATTAAAATATGGGCAGGGGGACTAAATGGACATTTTTCCAAATAAGACATGCAAATGGCCAACAGGTAAGCGAAAGATGCTCAACATCACTAATCTTCAGGAAAATGCAAATAAAAATCACAATGATATATCACCTCACACCTGTTAGAATGGCTATTATAAAAAAGACCAGAAGTCCTGGCGGGGTATGTTCAGTTGGTTAGAGCATCATCCCAATATGCCAAGGTTGCAGGTTCAATCCCTGGTCAGGGCACATACAACAATCAACCAATAAATGCACAAATAAGTAGAACAAAAAATCAGTATTTCTCTCTCCCCTCTCTCCTCTCTAAAATTAATAAATTAAAAAAAATTAAATTATAATAAAATAAAAAGACAAGAAATAAGTGGTGGCAAAAATGTAGGGAACCCCTGTGCACTCTTAGTGAGAATGTAATCTGACACAGTATGGAGGTTCCTCAAAAAATTAAAAAATAGAACTGCCATATGATCCAGCAATTCCACTTCTAATTTTATATCCAAAGGAAATAAAATCATTACCTTGAAAAGATATATGTACCACTAGGTTCACTGTAGCATTATGCACACTAGTAAAGGCACAGAAACAACCTAAGTGTCCTAAGTGTCATGGATGAATAGATAAGGGAAATCTGGTATATATACACACAATGAAATATTTTTTATTTTTTATTTTAATTGTTGTTCAAGTACAGTTTTCTGCCTTTTACTCCCATCCCAGTGCCCCACCAACCCTCCCCACCTCCCTTCTGTTTCTACCCCACCCTTGTTTTTGTCCACGCGTCCTTTATACCTGTTCTTGTAAACCCTTCCCCTTTTCCCCTGAAATTCCCTCCCCTCTCCCCTCTGGTCACTGTCAGCCTGTTCTCTGTTTCAGTGTCTTAGGTTATATTTTGCTTGTTTCTTTGTTTTGTTGATTAGGTTCCTGTTAAAGGTGAGATCATATAGCATTTGTCTTTCACCACCTGGCTTATTTCACTTAACTGGAATGCTTTCCAGTTCCATCCATGCTGTCGCAAAGGGACAATGAAATATTATTTAGCCATAAAAGGAAGGAAATCCTGCCATTTGGGACAATGTGGATAGACTTTGAGGTCATTATGTGAAGTGAAATAAGTCAGAGAGATAAAAATATTGTATGATCTCACTTCTATTTGGAATCTAAAAAAAAACACCCAAACTCATTGATAAAGAAACAGATTGGTAGTTGCCTGAGGCAGAGTGTGAAAATGGGTAAAGGTGGTCAAAAGGTACAAATTTCCAGTTAGAAGTTTGTACTGGTGACTACAGTTAACAATACTGGGCTGTGTATTTGAAAGTTGCTAAGAGAGTTAATCTTAAAAGGTCTTATGACACAAAGAAATTATGTAAGGTGATGGATGTTATCTAAACTTATTATGGTAATCATTTCACAATACATACATACATCAAATCATTATGTTGTATACCTTAAACTAATATAGTGTTATATGTCAATTATAGCTCAATAAAATTGAGGGAAAAAAGAATGAACATAGTCATGACACATTTATAAAATATACTGACTTCAAAGTAAATGTAACATTAATGTATGGTGGAGACTATAACATAGGTAGAAGTAAAATGCATGACAAAAACAGCATAAACGATGAAAGGGGACATAAAAATATACTGTTGTATGGTTCTTACTTTATACCTAAATTGGTCTAATATTATTTGAAAGTAGATTATTAGAAGAGGAAGATACATACTATCAAGTATGTATATTACAAAGTGTAGATCAACCACTTAAAAAATGATGAGGCGATAAATGGAATACAAAAATAAACACACATTCACATATCAGTCAAATCAAAAGAAGGCATGAAAAGAGTAAAAAAAGAAACAAAGACTATAGGACTAATTGAATAATACTGTTACGATGATAGGCTTTCACCCAACTATATGAGTAATTAATATCAAATATAAATGATCAAATACCCTGAATAAAAGGCAGAGATTGTTAGACTGCATAAAAAAGCAAGATAATCATATACTGTCTACAAATAAAAACACTTTAAAAATACATACTAGGATATGCAAATCAAAACCACATGTATTAAAGAAAAATTAATGACACTTGCAAAATGATACAGAAAACTTTATTCAAGACTACTGCAATAGGGATCACAACTATTGCAACAGGGGAGAAAAATGTGTTCAACTCTGAGTGCAGAGACAAATGGGGATTTACAGCCAACATACATAGTGAGGGGATCACTGGACAACACTGAGAGGAGACATCAAGTAGGCCACGTATTTATACATCAAAGGTGGAAGATGAGGAACCTAGTCAGATAACAAGAGGAAGGGAGGGAATGACTTAGCAGGATTCTTCACTAAGACTGACTTAGGTAGGCCAAGAACAGTGCCCAAGCAGGAAGGCCAGTGCAAAAGAGGGCTCAGAGAAGCCTGTCTAAAATTTGATTAAAGAGACAGTCTGTCAAATGAGATACCAGTTTATATCCACTTGGATAACAAGTGTTGATGAGGATGTGGAGAAACTGGAACCCTCTTTATTGCTGGTGGGATTGTAAAATGGTGCGACTTCGAAAACACTCTGGCAGTTAGTCAGAAGGTTAAACATAGGGATATCCTGTGACCTAGTAATTCCACTCCTGCATACCCAAGAGATGAAAGTATGTACACAACAAAATCCAAAGATCCATCAACTAAGGAATAAACAAATATCCATATAGTGAAATATTATTTAGTTCTAAAAAGGAATGGGCTATTGATACATACTACAACTTGGATAAAATTTGAAAACATGTAAGTCTAAGAAGTCACTTACAAAAAACCTCGTATCATTTGATTCCATTTCTATGAAATGTCTACAACTTTAAAATCCACAGAAACCAGACTGCCTACAGTTGGAAATTGGAAGATTGTGGGGAAATGAGTATGGACTGATAATGAGTATGGGATTTTTTTTGAGGTGATGATAATGTTCTAAAATTGATTGTGATGATGGTTGCACAACTTAGTGAATATACTAAAAACCACTGAACTGTATGCCTTAAATGGCTGAATTATACAGTATAAGAATTAGATCTAGTTATTTAAAAAATGACATACCAAAAGAAAAAAAGATATACCATACAAACACTACTGAAATATTAGATAAAATAGACTTTAGGAAGACGAATACTAATTGTGGAAAAGAGAGAAACTTCATAATGATAAAAAGGTCAATTTATTAAAAAGTCATAAGTAAATATATCTGAACTTAATTACACTGCACCAAAACACACAAAGCAAATAGAGATGGAACTGAAAGTGTAAGTGAACAATTTCACAAATATGGCCGGAGATATCAATACTCCTATCTCAGAAACTGATAAAGAATAGACACCAAATCAGTAAGGATATAAAAGACCTTACTAATGCAATCTAACAATTTAACCTGACATTTTATAAAACATAACACCCAACAAGAGTATAAATACACCTATTCAAGTAAATATAAAAATATTCTCTAACAAACTACACATTGGACCATAAAAGAGTAATTTTAAAAGAACTGAAATCATATGGAGCATAATTAATGACACAACAGAACTATTCAAAATCATGAATAGAAAGATATTTGGAAAATCTCCAAATATTTGGAAATTAAACATACTTCCAAAGAGCTCCCATATGAAAGACCATATTCCTGTATTAAAGAAAAAACCACAAGGGTATTTATTACCTAGCATTATTCAATACCAGGAGAAACCATCATAACATTATCAGTAATAAGACAGAGGACAACATCCACCTCATGAACTAATGCACTGAGAAGGGCACAACATAATTTCTGTGGTGTTCTTATCAAAACTGCGTAACGTCAGCTGTTAGAAAACATGAAATAAATCCACGGCATTTGGTCAGAGAAGATTCTTGATATGATTTCAACCTTCTTAAATTTTTTGAGGCTTGTTCTGTGTCCTAACGTGGTCTGTCCTAGAAAACGTTCCACGTGCACTTGAAAAATATGTATATTTTGCTGCTTTGGGTGAAATGCTTTTAATATATCATCAATTAAATCCATTTGATGTAGTGTGTCGTTTAAGGCCTCTGTCTTCTCTTTGATTTTCTGCCTGGAAGATCTATCCATTGAAGTCAAGGGGGTGTTAAAATCCCCAACTATGACTATATTTCTATTGCTATCTCCTTTT
>JAPYXV010003550.1:0-12141 GCA_028533065.1 Trachops cirrhosus
TGAAACAAAAACAAGAAGAAACTAAGCAAACAACTAGAACAGGAACAGAACCATAGAAATGGAGATCACATGGAGGGTTAGCAACAGGGGAGTGGGAGGAGGAGAGTGGGGGAAAGATAGGAAGAATAAGTAGCAATGAAGGTAGATAGAAAATAGACAGGGGGAGGGCAAGAATAGTAGGGGAAATGTAGAAGCTAAAGAACTTATGACACATGGACATGAACTAAAGGAGGGAATGTGGGTGGGAGAGGGTGTTCAGGGTGGAGGGGAATGAAGGGGGGATAATAGGACAACTGTAATAGCATAATCAATAAAATATATTTAAAAAAACTCAACCATATTTCTACATGCAATTCTCTACTTAAATGTAGAAAATATTCTTTTTTAAAAAAAAATGTTGATGGGTGATGAAAAGTAGATACTTTAAAATAATGTGGAATGGAAGAGATTATGGGGCAAGTGAAATGAACCACCACCAAACACGCCAAAGGCCAGTCTTCATCCAAAGAAGGTGCTGTTGTGTATATGGTGGGACTGGAAGGGAGTCCTCTATTGTGAGCTCCTTCTGGAAAACCAGATGATTAATTCCAACAAGTACTGCTCCCAATTAGACCAACTGAAAGCAGCACTTGATGGAAAGCAGCCCGAATTAGTCAACAAGAAAACATACCATCTTAAGGTATAATCCCAGCAGTGGAATTGCTGGGTCAAAAGGCAGTTCCACTTTTAGTTTTTTGAGGAAATTCCATGCTGTTTGCCACAGTGTCTACATCAGTCTGCATTCCCCCCAACAGTGTACTAGGGTTCCCTTTTCTCCACAACTTCTCCAGTACTTGTTGTTTGTTGATTTGATCATGATGGCCATTCTGACTAGTGTGAAGTGGTATCTCATTGAGATGAATCCTGAATCACCAATCCAAAAGAACCTATGCACCCCAATGTTCATAGCAGCACAATTTACAATAGCCAAGTGCTGGAAGCAACCTAAATGCCCATCAATAAATGAGTGGATCAAAAAAACTATGGTACATTTACACAATGTAGCAGAAACAAAGAAGGAGCTCCTCCCCTTTGTGAGAGTATGGATGGATCTGGAGAGCATTATGCTGAGTGAAATAAGCCAGGCAGTAAGAGACAAATACCATATGATCTCACCTTTAAGAGGAACCTAATCAACAAAACAAACAAGCATGCAAAATATAACCAGAGACATTGAAATATAAAGAACAAACTGACAGTGACCAGAGGGGAGGCAAGAAAGGGGTAATGGAGGAAAATAGGGAAATGGCCGTCGATGAACATGTATAAAGGACACATGGACAAAGGCAAAGTGGGTAGGTTTGAGGGTGGGAGGCAGGGATGGGTTGGGTGGGAGGCAGGGGTGGGTTGGGTGGAGGGATGTGGGGGGCGGGAGAATGGAGACAACTGTGCTTGAACAACAATAAGAAAAAACATTACGAAAAATAAAAATATAAAATAAAACACATAATCTTCCATCAGGATAATGCAAGACCATGTGTTTCTTTCATGACCAGGCAAAAACTATTACAGCTTAGCTGGGAAATTCTGATTTATTACCATATTCACCAAACATTGCACCTTCAGATTTCCATGTATATCAGTCTTTACAAAGTTCTTTTAATGGGAAAAATTTCAATTCCCGGGAAGATTGCAAAAAGCACCTGGAAGAGTCCTTCCCTCAAAAAGATAAAAAGTTTTGGGAAGATGGAATTATGAAATTTCCTGAAAAATAGTAGAAGGTAGTGGAACAAAATGATGAATACATCATTCAATAAAGTTATTGGTGAAAATAAAAAACATGTCTTTAGTTTTACTTTAAAACCAAACAAGCTTTTTGGCCAACCCAATAGAAAGGAAAGACAGTTAGTGCTAGAGAAAAGACCGAAAGGGAGACCCTAACTCCAAAAGAGAATAATCCTCCGGTCCATTGTCCAGCTCTTCTCAAGGCTAAGGCATATGCAAAGTCCACTGAGCCAGCAATAAATCAACAACCCAGAGCCCCATCTGCATGGAGGGTTCAGGTCTTAACTTGTGCCTGACTTTGCCTTGGCACCACAGCCATTTGTCTCCCAGTCTGAACTGACCTGGGCTGATATATTTTACTAAGTAACAGTCCCACTTCCTCAAATGAGGAAAATCTGGCATTTGGTGTCTAAATCACAGACACCAGATAAAAGACAAATGTCTTCTTTTCTCTCTGCTCTATGGGCATGGCATACACTACAATACTTTTTTTCCTATTGTTGTTCAATTACAGTTGTCCCAATTTTTCCCCTGTTGCTCTCCCCTGCCCAGCCCATCCCCTACCTACCGCTCCCTCCCTCAGTCCTCATCTTGTTGTCCATAACCATGGGTCCTCTATACATGTTCCTTGACTTACCCCTTCCTCTTCTTTCCCCTATTAACCCTTCCCCCCTCTCCTCTGGTTACTGTCAATTTTTGTTCTTTATTTCAATGTCTCCAGTTATATTTTGCTTGATTGTTTATTTTGTTGATTAGGTTCCACTTATAGGTGAGATCATATAGTATTTGTCTTTCACCGCCTAGCTTATTTCACTCAGCATAATGCTCTTCAGATCCATCCATGCTGTCGCAAAAGGTAGGAGCTCCTTCTTTCTTTCTTTCTGCTGCATAGTATTCCATGGTGTAAATGTACCATAGTTTTTTGATCCACTCATTTACTGATGGGCACTTAGGCTGTTTCCAGTACTTGGCTATTGTAAATTGTGCTGCTACGAACATTGGGGTGTATAGGTCCTTTTGAATTGGAGTTTCAGGATTCTTAGGGTATAATCCCAACAGTGGAATCACTGGATCATCAACTTTTCCTGTTAGATGTATTTTCTTATTTAAAAAAATTTTCCATTATTATATTGTTATTGGAATCCCAATGTTTTTTCCTTGAGTCTACCTGCCTGCATACACTGGCCCAAAGAAATGCACAAACAGAAGTTTGCAGTATAGAAAGAAAAATATAGTTTAATATTTAATTATTAATAATTAAATTAAATTAATAATAATTATTAATTAGTAATTGGCCAATACAGAGACAGGGAACTTATCCTCTAAAAACCTGGCTCATTGACAGCAGGTAATTTGCAGATTAGGGTGAAATTACAAGTCATGATGTGTTAGGAGGTATGGTATCATGCTAGGAGCTTGATTTGTTGGAGTTGAGTTGAGGAGAATAAATAATTTCTTTAAGTCTTGTGGACAGCTCTGAGTTTTATCCCAATGTCCTTCTCTCTGGTGTCATAGGAAAATAGCCAGGGGATCATTCCACTTTAGGGCTCAGGGGCTGAAACATAACTTAGGTCAAGATGTTATTTTTAGCCTGACGGAGGTCTGGACCTTGTGACCATTAGTCAGGTCCAGGCTACTATCTTCTGCTGCCTTGGGGTTGCTGATTATGCAAGGAAAGGCTAAGTGTCTGGGGAACAGGAATGAGAGACAGAGAGAGAGAGAGAGAATTTCTAGAGCTAAGATTTAAAAATAAATTTAATCAGTCACAGAAACACTTGTTCTCAATATCTGAGTACTTTTTTTTACCATCTGTTGTCTGTTGCAACCTTCAGAGATGCCAGTTGTCATCGTCGATCATCCATGTCTGGCGTCCTCTTCCTAGTTGCTTTCATCTTCGTCTATTTTACATTCACTGTAATCTTATGCCTTTCTTCCACCACATTAATTTAAAGGTCAACTGTATTTTCTATTCTTTATTATTTTAATATATTTAAAATGTTGTTATCTTGGTGAGCTTCCTTGACCTTGAACTTATCTTTTTAGTTCATACTGTTGTTTTATATTTTTATCTTTTACACTTTCATTTTATTGATTTTATTTTCATATAAAATTATATTACAGCAAGAAGCATGTACAAGGAAACAGTTTCTTTTACCGAAATTATAATTTACCGCAGACGTTTCATCATGTCTTTTACATGTATATTTCTGTCTTTGTCTTTCTCTTAGCACATTTGTAGAGTTTCATGTCATTTTTTTATCTTACATATGCTTAAATGGGAACATTATTCATACATTATTTGCTCTAATACAGTATTTTGCAATCATTTTTATTTCTTCATATACAGTCTCTCATTAAAATTGTGCAAGAAGCCCTGGCTAATGTAGCTCAGTGGATTGAGCACCGGCCTCCAAATCAAAAGGTCACTGGTTTGACTCCCAGTCAGGGCACATGCCTGGGTTGTGGGCCAAGTCCCCAGTTGGAGGTGTGCAAGCAGGAACAAATTGATATTTCTCTCACACATCAATGTTTCTCTGTCTCTCTCTCTTTCTCCCTCCCTTCCCTGCTCTCTAAAAATAAATAAGTAAAATCTTTTAAAAAATTAAAAATAAAAATAAAAAGATTGTACCAGAAGATACAACCGTTGAAGAGGGAAAAAAATTTTCCACCCTGAATATGCCTTTTGGGATGTTGATTTTAAGCTGTGTATTAGAAACAAAAGCCTAAGAAAGAACTTTTAACCCTCCCTCTTCCTGCCTAAGAGATTCAGATCAAAACATTATTGTAGATAATTAGCTAACTTATGATTTGCTGTGCTCATTAATATTTACGTTCTTTCTGTTTTTATAAGGTGTGTGTCTATGTCCTTATTTACCTGGTTGCTTGTTTACAGAGTATAGACCTCACTTTAGAAGCCCATCTTCATCACCACCTCCTGAAATGAGACTCAATAGCTTAACAGGATCAACTTGTTGTGAAGACTAGATGGTTGACTCAGTGAAGTATGGGGTGGTCTATCAGCTCTTCTTGAAACTCCTTTCCCTTTTCTGTCCAAACGTTCAGACAGAAGAGGTCCAAAGGTCTTCAGGAGAGAAAATCTTAGATGTTAAACTCAGCCTAATTTGAGTTAAATACGGTAAACAAGAGGGCCTCAGGAAGGTGTGACAAACCTTCCAGGGAAGCTACTCCTCTAACTTAATCTGGGACACTGTAAAGTTAGTCCATTCCTGTCACCTAGTTTTTAGCTCTCACCAGATATTTTGTTGCTATAATTCTCACTTTTCACTATGCCTTTTTAATCTTCTTGTCAAATTTTTACTCCTAGACTATAACAAAGGTACCAATTTGTCCAACATTGCCAGCCTCTGGACATCATGTATGCTGCCTCCCAGGTATAGCAGACTGACCTGGACTTCGCAAAATTCCTCTTCCCTGCATGAAGATGCCCTTTCTCTTTTTGTTCCTTTCTTCCTTTGTCAGATAGGAAGAACCTCTAGGCCTGGGGATAGGCAGGACTACATCCCTTGACAGCAAGAAACAGCTACAGAAGATGAGACCTTCATCCATTTACCCTTGTATAATTACAAGGCCCACGGCTTCAGGGGGAAAATGTGAGCATATGTAGTTAATTGACTTGATTCCTGATTATCAATAAAGGAAGGAGGCAAGTGAATTGGACATTCTTGACTGTAATGGGCTGTAAGCTTAGCAAGGAAGCTACAGGGGATCACAGCATTGCCTTGCCAAGAACCAATACCCCTTCCTTCCCCACTCTGGTACTGGATTATTGGGGAGAGGAGGGAGGAGGTAAGCACGTGCTCAATAGAAGGCAAAATGGCACAAGAGGAGTTGCTTGACCATAGAGGCCTGTCAGTCTAACCTGGGAAAGGGATCAATTGGCTGGGGGGTAGACATATCAGAAGCCTGCTAAAGCTTGGAAAGTTGATTGGTTATTTTGAAAAAGTTCCTGGTCCTTCCCAAGCACAAGATAATATAATCCCAGGGAACAAAGAAGAGCCATCTCGGTGACCCATGCTCACCCCATGAGCTTGCATGTTCTCTCTCCATAACCATGTGTCCCTGGCAGCCACATGGCCAATGGCCCCATGGACTCCAAATACAGGCTCCAGAAGGAAGCCTGCATACCATAGCATAACAACAGAGTGCAACTGGGAATACAAGCTAAACTAGCCAGATGGTGAGAAAGGTTAGACTGGACTAAGCTTTAATATGACACTAGACACGGGTCTTTGTTTTGGCCTTTTGATAGACATTGTTGGACATTTTCCCATGGCAGGACAGATGGAGATGGAACACAGGGACAGCTTTCTATTTCCTCTACTTTCACCCAAATAAATCTTGCCACCCTACAATCTCCCATGCATAAGTCAATGAAGTGCTTTTCTCAGGATCCCCTGAAAGAGCCTCACTTCCACAAGCAAAAGAAAGGCTTACTCCAAGAAGGGACTCTTAGGATGTTGCTCAGACTAATTTGAATTAAGTATGGTAAGTACAGTAAGGAGGGCTTCAGGCAGGGGCCTATTAGTTAGATATCCCCTGTGTCCCATTGTTTCTGAGCTGCCTAACAGGAATTTACCTGCCATGGGTGTTCTGTTCTTCCTCAACCGCCTGTAAATATCCCATTTTCACTACTGAAATCTAAGACCCCATACGCCACCTCTCTCCTTTGTCCAAATATTATATGTACCCAATGTTGCCTCATTATCTGAGGCATTTTCATGCATATGTGAATTCTCTATGTGCATGTATTAAAATTTGATCTTTCTCCAGCTAGAACTTTGAAAGTAGGAGAAAAATATTATATATATTTTTTGTCCCCACACCCTGCTAATGTCTACAAAAGGGGAGAAAATAATAACATATTTTAAGTCTATTTTATTGATCATGTTATTACAGTTGTCCCAATTTTTCCCCCTTTATCCCTTCTCCTCCCAGTACCCCCTTCCCTCCAGCAATCCTTCCCCTTAGTTCATGTCCATAGGTAGTACACATAAGTTCTTTGGCTTCTCTCTTTCCTATACTATTCTTAATCTTCCCCTGTCTATTTTGTGCCTACCATTTATGCTTCTTATTTCCTGTACCTTTTCTCCTACTCTCCCATCTCCCCCTCCCTGATGATAACCCTCCATATGATCTCCATTTCTGTGATTCTCTTCCTCTTCTAGTTGTTTGCTTAGTTTTTGTTTTTGTTTTTGTTTTTGGGTTCAGTTGTTGATAGTTGTGAGTTTGTTGTCAATTTACTGTTCATAGTTTTTGACCCTCTTCTTTTTCTTAGATAAGTCCCTTTAATGTTTCATATAATAATGGCTTGGTGATGATAAACTCCTTTAACTTGACCTTATCTGGGAAGCACTTTATCTTCCCTTCCATTTTACATGATAGCTTTGCTGGATAGAGTAATCTTGGATGTAAGTCCTTGCCTTTTATAACTTCAAATACTTCTTTCCAGCCCCTTCTTTCCCTTAAGGTTTCTTTTGAGAAATCAGCTATTAGTCTCATGGGAACTCCTTTGTAGATAACTGTCTCCTTTTCACTTGCTGCTTTTAATATTCTCTCTTTATCTTTAATCTTGGGTGACTTGATTATGATGTGCCTTGGTGTGTTCCTCCTTGGGTCCAATTTCTTTGGGACTCTGGCCTTCCTGGACTTCCTGGGATTCTATTTTCCTCACCAGACTGGGGATGTTTTCCTTCTTTATTTTTCCAAATAAACTTTCAATTTCTTCCTCTTCCTCTTCTCCTTCTGGCACCCCTATTATTCAGGTGTTGGAACATTTAAAGTTGTCCCAGAAATTCCTAACCTCTCCTCATTTTTTTGAATTCTTGATTCTTCATTCTGTTCCAGTTGGAAATGTTTATTTCTTCCTTCTGTCCCAAATTGTTGATTTGAGTCCAGGTTTCCTTCCCTTCACTGTTGGTTCCCTGTATATTTTCCTTTATTTCACTTTGTAGTCTTCATTTCTTCCTTCATTTTGCACCTGAACTCAATAATTTCTGTAAGCATCCCAATTACCAGTGTTCTGAACTCTGCATCTGGCAGGTTGTCTGTCTCCTGGTCGCTTAGTTCTTTTCCTGGAGTCTTGATCCAGTCTTTCATTTGGGCCATATATTTTTTTTCTTGATGTTACTGTTATGTTGTAAGGAACAGGGCCTTAGGTATTCACCAGGGCAAAGCAACCCTCTTCACTGTGTTGTGGCACTGTATGTGGAGTAGGGGTCAGAGAGGGAACAATGCTTCTCAATTGTTCTGCTCTTGCCCCACTTTCTGTCACTTCCCTCACTTCCCACAAGCAGATTTTGTGCCTTTTCATGTGCTGATTCCAAGGTGGGTTGGTTCTAGGATCCTGTGGGCCTCTCCAAGGAAGTCTCCTGTGAGACTGGGAGTTTCTCCTGCCTTCGCAACCCCCACTGTATTTTATAGCTAGAGGTTTTGAATATTTAGTTTCCCAGTCAGCCAGCACCAATGCCCCACTCCCTCCACCCCCAACCAGCTTCTCATACCTTGCCACGGGTCTTCTCCACCCAACTTCCCATCTCCACCCCTCCTACCAAACTGGATGAATGTTTAACTCCTTGGTGGTTGGAGTTCCATGCAGTTTCATTTTCTGACAGTTCTGGTTGTTTATTGTTTTTAAATTGGTTGTTACCTTCTTTTGGTTGTGCGAGGAAATGAAGTGTTTCTACCTATACCTCCATCTTGACCAGAACTCAATAATAACTAATATTTTTAAACACTTCTATGTGTCAAACACTATACCAAGTACTTTAAGTTGATTATTATAATTCATTTAAGGAAGACACTAAGAAGTAGAAGAGAATAAACTCTGGATCAAATTGTCTAGGTTTAAACCTACACAGTTCATTGTGGGCTAATAAATTATTTAATCTTTCTAAATCCATGTTTCCCAATCTCTAAAATGAGACTAATAAAAATACCTAAATCATCATTGGGGATGGAGTAAATAAAACAAAACATTAAAAACACCGATGAGGCTCTTAGTGTTTGTCAAATGAATGAATGAATATATATTCTCCAAATAAAAATTATAACTGAAGTTTCAACAACTTGATTTTGAAATTCGACTAAATTTGTGAACAGTGCTTTTATCATTTTTTTTCTGATACAAGTACAGCTGTCTCATGCAAAGATGTGTGTTTGAAACAGCAACAATTTTTTAGCTTCATGCCTCTGAGAAATTGAAAGAGGAGGCTTGCCATCTAGTGGAAACGTTTTAAATTCCAGTGCTATTTCTGAGTTCTGGCAAATTCTTGAATTCAAGTTAATTGATGGTCTTATAATATCTTTTGTGAGAAAGTTTCTTCATGTAGTTTTTTTGCATGCATTTATGGGGGGAAAGGCTCTGTGATAGAACAAAATAATGATAATAATAATCCAGCTCAACTTATCCTAATATTGCTGGTGGAAATAGGGTTCTTACACAGAGTTATGAGAAAAGCATTTTAGGGATCTGTGCATAGGAGATTGAGGTATAGTGGCAAGATTTATTAGAGTAAAAATTAAGGATTGACCCCAGGTGCCTGGTGTCTCATCATTGACCAGATAGCTCAGCTCCATCGTGCTGTGGAAAAAGTCCAGCCTCTGGAGGCTTAAGTCTGCACCTGCAACAATTAGGCCCAGCAGGGCCAGGACTCAGAGATGCAGGACTTCTCTGTGTTTCATTTCTCCACCTGTATATCCACCACCAAGGCTGCACTTGGGCCAGTATGGCTCCTGGGCCTGCACGGCAGCCACAGAGAGACAGTGTGCAAACAAATGAGCAAATGCACAAACAAACACGTGCTTCCAACAGGGTCATTGTTAAGCTTTAAGTATACTACCTCAAGCTTGGGAAAGAACAGGCTTTCTTTCAAACTAACCCATCTCTTTCCCAATCCTTTGCTGGGTCTTCCCCCCCACCAATCCAGTCTTCTTCTGAGATTCCCCAGGCTAGATTCCACCCCTTTTTGCTATTTTTGCCTTTTACTACTCTATTATATATGCTTCAAAGTTTTGCCTTGTCATCTGGTTTTTACCACACATGCACCTAGCAAAGGAATTTCCCCTGCTGTTTTTATTCCTCCCTCCATAATCCCAGCTAATGACTGGTAGCCAATTCTTCCCACCAGTTTCAGGGATTAAGTCCCCTCCACAGAAGATGCAGCTGTCCCCTGGGGAGCCCGTAAATACTGTGGCCTTCTAGTGAATCAGGCTTAATATCCAATTCCACATGATCTTTTCCTTAACTAACTAGCTACCTATGCTAACACTCTGATTGAACAAAGTATGCTCTACAAGATAACACTTATGTCATAGTATTTTCAGGTCAGGTTTGAAAGAAAATGTCAAAAAACAACAATAGAAAAGACAAATACTTGTGTAAGGAGATGCCAGGATTACACAGTGCCCATGTAGAAGGGCCGAGAATCTAAGTAGTTTCTGTTCCCAGATTTCTATCTGATTGTAAGATCCAGTTTCTTCTCTGTAGATAGTCTCCTTTCTTCCTTTTTGCACTTATCTTTTGTTGATTGAAGTCTAATGATAAAGTTCCAACCTATTTTGTCCTTCAAAAATAATTTCCTTTTACCATCAAAATACAACCTAAACTCTTTTTTAAAAAATCTTCACTTGAGGATATTTTTCTGTTAATTTTAGAGGGGGAGGGAAAGAGAGAGAGAGAAAAACTTCAATGTGAGAGAGAAACATAGATCTGTTGCCTCCTGTATGTAAGGAGCGAGGAAAACTTAGACCATGAGAAAATAGGAACCTAGCTGAAGGGTAAAAGGAACTGGTTAGATCCCAGGGCACAGGACGTTACTAAACAGACATTTTGCTCTCCTGCCTCGTGCAAGAACAAAGGATCGTAAAACAGATGTAATTTAACACATTTGGTTTGAAATTTTACAACCAGTGAGCCAATGCCTAACCCTGTTCTCGTGCATGAGATTTGTAAGCAAATAGTTAACTGCCATGTCTGCTTCTGTATAACGCTTGCTGGCCCACCCCTATATAAGGACGTAGCTGAAAGCACTCGGGGGGACTCTCATTTGCAGCTCTTATGAGCACTGTGTCTCCGGACACATTTGGGAGAGTCTGCCCCCTGCACAGGTTAAAAGAAACCTTGGCCAATAAAGTAACATCTTTGAAAACCCAAAAAGTCTCCAGCATTCGTTCTCGCGGTTGCTGAATATAACACTGTACACACCCTGACCAGGTATCAAACCTGCAGCCGAGGTATGTGCCCCGACCTGAAATGGAACCCACAACCATTTAGTGTACAGGATGATGCTCAAATAACTGAACCACCTGGCCAGAGCTCCTTTATTCTTAATATGTTATTGTGCTTAATAAGACTTCTTGGTTTGAATTTAATATTATTCCTTTAATCACCAAGTCTTATGAAACTAGCTCATATCTCAAAACACAAATTACACTGGTAGGGTCATGAGCAGTTCTTGGATGAAAAAGTAACTAATCTACATGTTGAATAAGGTTCCTTCTCTCTAAAAATAAGGAAACTTGACAAAGATATGAGTAATAATTCTTTAAAAAGGCAAGTAAGTGGATTCCATTAAATTATTTGAAAGGTTAATGGTTATAAAATATAATGAGACAGGAGCATGGTTAGGAGAAAAATGCACCAGTGAGACAGGAGGAAATGCATTTGTGCATAGAATAGGATAGACAGTGGTTCCCAGGACCTCCTCTCCTGTCTTTCAAGGTCACGTTTCAGTAAGGCCATTTTTGACTTTCATTTCTATACTGAGCTGACCCATTCATAAACCAAGCTTGACGGTTTTTTTACTTATCCTTCAGGTAGTCATAAAGAATCCCCATGGAGGACTTCCGGCCAAGATGGAGGCATAGGTAGACGCACTGTGCCTCCTCGCACAACCAAGATAGGGACAACAACCATATTGAAACAAAATAACAACCAGAACTGACAGAAAATTGAAGTGTATGGAAGTCGGACAACCAAGGATTTAAAAATAGACACTATCATCCAGACCGGTAGGAGGGGCGGAGTCCGGCCCGGTGAGGGACGCGGAGCGGAGAGCTGAGCACCCGGGGCGGCGCGCAAGTCCGCAGCAGGCAGACCCTGGGCGCACAATCAGCGGCGGCTGGTGGGCCCCGGCCAGGGGGTGGTGACCGGCAGACCCAGCGAGGCGGCCATTGTGAAGCAAGGCACTGTGCCCAACTCAGGGTCCCAGCACCGGGAAATACAGCTTTCGGTCACTGACTGAAAAGGAAGGTCCCATGGGGTGCACAGGCCCACCCACACCGGATTGGTGCCAGAGGGGCCCGGTTGGCTTGTGGAAAGCGGTGGAAGGGTCTGGGGTCCTACAGAGAGCAGAGCAA
>JAPYXV010003551.1:0-12141 GCA_028533065.1 Trachops cirrhosus
GAGATAAGGGGACAGTAACCTACAAAGGAGTTCCCATCAGACTGTCAGCTGATTTCTCAAGGGAGACCTTACAGGCAAGAAGGGGCTGGAAAGAAGTATTCCAAGTCATGAAAGACAAGGACCTACATCCCAGATTGCTCCATCCAGCAAAGCTTTCATTTAGAATGGAAGGGCAGATCAAGTGCTTCCCAGATAAGGTCAAGTTCAAGGAGTTCATCATCATCAAGCCCTTATTATATGAAATATCAAGGGGACTTACCTAAGATAAAGAAGATAAAAAACATGTATAGTAAAATGACAGCAAACTCACAATTATTAACAACCACACCTGAAACAAAATCAAGAAGAAACTAAGCAAACAACTAGAACAGGAACAGAACCACAGAAATGGAGATCACATTGGAGGGTTAGCAACAGGGGAGGGGGGGAAGGTTATGAAGAATGAGTAGCATAGATGGTAGATAGAAAATAAGGGGAGGGCAGGAATAGTGGGGGAAAAGCAGAAGCTAAAGAACTTATGACACATGGACATGAACTAAACGGGGGGAATGTGGGTAGGACGGGGTGTTCAGGGTGGAGGGGAATGAAGGGGGGTAATGGGACACCTGTAATAGCATAATCAATAAAATATATATTTAAAAAATCTAAAAAAATTTTAAAAAGAAGAAACAAAGATAATTTCTCTGTTTCCAGCTTGAGAATTACTATTTCAGGGTTCTGAAGGTCATTGAAAAAAGCCTTTTGACATCCATTTGATACTGGAAGTATGGTAAAGTTATACTGTGGTATGGACAGCTTTAGAAGGGAAACCAATTTGAAGGAAATTATTACATATTCCAGTGTTTTTCCCAGTTCCTTCTGTGTATCAGAAATAGACAGAATATATACAGAAGGAAATAGACCAAATACAATGTGGATATGCAGTTGTGCAATTTCTTTAGGTACCCTGGCCTGAATGGAATTTCAAAAACCTTATCTACATCAGACCTCTTCAGAGAAAACTATGTTTTATAACCAAAATCATAGAATGTAAATACAGAATAGTACCTAAAATTGATTTTAATTTAGCTAACAAGAGAGCATTGTCTAATGGATGTTGACCCTTAGAAGTACCCAGAAAAGTGGAACTGGTCAGCATTATTTGGGTACTGAGAAGAGTGGTTTATCAGCAGCAAAGAATGGTGCTAGAGTCAAAATACTTCCAGTAAAAATGTTTTATGTTACTAAAGTGATAATCAACAGGAAACATCAGGATCAGATAGAATTTAACAACTGGAAAGAGACTGCAAAGGTCCTCTACCTGTAGGTCCTTTCTGGTTCTGGTTCTTTTAGTCCTCAGCAAGGCACATCACTGTATAATGGGAGAGTTAAGCTCTAACCCATTTTTCTTTATTTTCATTTCACTCTCCTTTGCACTCTCTAATTTGCATTGGAATCATGGAATTAAACAGAACCTCCACACTTGGTACCAGTATATTGATATGAATAGTACATTCAATATTGGAAAAGAATTTTGTTCAATATTAGCAATTGAGTTTTGCAAAATGACATCTATTTGCTTTTCTCTCAGTTCTTTGTCCATCAGTTCTACTAAAGTATTTTTAGAATACTACAGTCATTTCAGGGCATTGTTATAGTATTAGAATGAAGTCCACAAATAGAGACATCATGAAATATTTTACTCTATTAGTATTGAACTATCACTTGGGCACCAGACCACTAATAATATTTATGTTGGCCTAAATTAAGAGGTACAGGTTGCTGATAAAAGTGTATGCATGTGGGTATATGTGTATACTTTCCCATGTATGAATTTAGCATTGGATTAAGGGAAATGATAAATATTTAAACAAAAGTGAATCTGAACCTCAGAATTCCTTAATAACATTGTATTAAGTCATAATAACTTCATAAAAATTATGGGTAGCTAAGACTAGGGTTATGATACAACTTACAATATTATTTTTTGGTGTTTCTGTAGACCATCTGAAGAAGGAGCATTAAATGGTGAGTCCATATGGTAGATTTAATGTGAAAAAAATGAGAATCATATATGACTTACTATAGCAAATACTACATTATCCTAGGTAAGAAATTATAGAATGTATGTTTAAAAAGCCAATGTAGTACAAAATTCTTTCCTCAAATAGTTTCTCTTTAATATAGATGTTTGAAATCACCCTGTGAATGATGATTTCTTTACTACCACCCTTCCCTCTTCATCCTTGTGGCCCAGCCTACTCCTTCCATTGTAATCCCTGTTGTGAATGATGCTGTTGCAGTTAGCTCGGTAAAACCTGAGTGGGAGCTATTTTTGACCCCCTTGACCTTGCACTCATGAAGTCCTATTGTAGTTGCCTCCTAAATATCTATAATTCATCCTCCACTATACATCCTGCTGCTGCTTTCAGTTTTTAAACCTTTAATTGAAGTGTATAATATGTATACAGAGACATACAGAGAAGCCTTCATCTCAGTGAATTCTCACTAAGTGAGCATACTTATGTAATTGGCCCTCAGATCCCAAAATAGAATATTGCCAATATCCCAGCTCCTTGTGTGTCCCTACTCCAAAATAACACAGTAAATTAGTTCGGGGGGGGGGGGGGGGGTGTGTGTGTGTGTGTGTGTGTGTGTGTGTGTGTGTGTGTGTGTGTGTGTGTGTGTGTGTGTGTGTGTGTGTGTGTGTGTTGTTTTAAATGGAATCATGATATGTACTCTTTTATGTCTGGCTTCCTCCTAACATTTTTTATGAGATTCATCAGTATTGCTGTGTGTAGTGTTATTTTATGCATTCTCACTACTATACAGGGTTTTTTTTGTGTGAAAATTCTGAATTTACTTATCCATACAACTGCTTGATGGGCATTTCAGTAGCTTCCCGTGTGTGACTATTACAAAGAGTGCTGGTAGGAGCATTCTTGTTCGTGTTGTTCGGGAAATACATCTCGGAGTGAAATTGCTGGGTAGAATGGTATGCATATGTTCACATTTAGTAGCTACTGGCAAATACATTTCCGAAGTCTTCATTCCAGTTTATCCTCTCTTGTGGTCTGTCTTCTGTTCTGCCTCCAAAATGATTCTTCTTAAAGATAGGGTCTTGTCACTTCTCTGCTGTACATTTCCCCACTGTCATTGCACAAAACCCAGTGTCCTTTCTTAGCATGGCATATTTGGTTCATAACAGTTTGGTAATCCTTGCTTCTGTAGCTTTACCTCCTACAGGTGTCCCTATTCTCTTGATCATTAATTTGCAATCTTGGTTGCATATCCGAATATTTTTGGGGAATCATTTGTACAATGACACATACCTACAGAATTAGAATAATTTGGAGTGAGATCTGGGTAGTTGTATGTTCAGAAAGCCCCCAGGTGATTGATCTCTTACATCAGCCTTCAACCTCTTCATCTAGGAGGCACTTGGTACGCAACCCCCCATAGTCCTATAGAGTGTATGTGTGTTTACATATGTATATATATTTTATACTATCACACGGAATTAAAACTGTTGACTAAATTCCTTCTGCAAGACAATAGGTTTTTTCCATTTATATTCTAGAAGCTTAACACATAGCATATTCCATTTATATTCTATCATTCTTATTACAAGTAAACAAGTAAAATCCTCAATTATATTTAGAGATGAAAAAGAGACTTTTTGGTATGTTTCACATTCCAGAAGTTCGTCTTTTCATGGTCAACTCACTAAAATAGTTACATGGCTACAGACCTCAGCCCCCAAAGATCTGAAACTAAGAACAAAGCGATTTGTGATAGGAGAGTGTGCAGCATGTCCTCTCCCCCTTCCAGGTGTCCGAGTGCTCAGTCACCACTGATGGGGCAGGGTGAAATGGGGTCATATGGCACATAATGGACATGTTTTATTTTTGTGGGGTTTTTTTGTGAAGAGAGAGCTTACATGAGGGAAACTTAGGATGATTATATGGGAATGTCGGAGCAAAAATTTATGCTGCATTAGTACTTTAAAAGAGTCTGATTTGTTTATTTGCTATTCTAGGTCTCGCTTCTCCATTCAAGCCAGTTATGGACACAAATTACTATTACTCAGGTCAGTAATATTAAAAACAAAATTTAATAATACTCTTGGCTTTTAGGGATTTCATTATTTCTCTTTCATTTTTATGCAGCTGTGGAAAGAAATAACTTGATGAGATTATCCCAGAGCATTCCATTTACACCTGTGCCTCCAAGAGGTAAAGAAATAAAAGAGAAAATGAACCCTTCATTATTACATGATTTAATGTATATCATAGTGTCAATTTCATATAAATTTAATTAGCCTAACTACTACAATAGTCAGGCATGTTTAAATAGAAAAAGGAAGTAACAAAAGTATTGAATTTCTCTATCCCTTGCATGCCCAGTGAAAAGCTCTTACTATATTATCTAGTAATGAAAGTGAAGATAAAATGACATCACAGGGTTTGTGGAACAGAGACTTTTAACCACCTGCCTAAAAGTTTAACTTAGAAGTGCATGGAAGTCCAGTTGCTTTCTAAAACTTTTTCTGGGAAATGTTCACAATTTTAAAAATGCCTGTCTTGTCTAAGTACACATGAATATAGAGATATTAGTAGATTCTTGATTTTGAGCATTTGTTGCCCTTTAGCTTATTTTATAAAACTACAACTTGGCTCATTTCTTCTATTCCTTACTTAATCTTAACCAAAGATATCTTTCAGTTTTCTCTTTGTCATTTTTAAAGTGTCATAATTTGACCATGAAATATATCCATTGGTGTTGCAGGTGAGCCTGTCACAGTGTACCGCCTGGAGGAGAGTTCACCCAGCATACTGAATAACAGCATGTCTTCTTGGTCTCAGTTAGGCCTCTGTGCCAAAATAGAGTTTTTGAGTAAAGAAGAGATGGGAGGAGGCTTACGGAGAGCTGTCAAAGTACAGTGTACCTGGTCAGAACATGATATCCTTAAATCAGGGCATCTTTACATTATCAAGTCTTTCCTGCCTGAGGTGGTTAACACATGGTCAAGTATTTACAAAGAAGATACGGTTCTACATCTCTGTCTCAGAGTAAGTGCTAGTAATGCGTAACAGCAGAATGTTATTTAAACTTCATGTTTTCACTTCTAAGTATAATAAACCAAATAAAATCTTAGTTTTAATGTTGAACAAAAGTTTGTTTTTTTCCTGTAGGAAATTCAGCAACAGAGAGCAGCACAAAAGCTCACATTTGCCTTCAACCAAATGAAACCCAAATCCATACCATATTCTCCAAGGTAAATCTTTAAACTTTTTTCTGGAATCTTCTAGTGTTATGTGGAATAGCATTCTCTTTTGACCTCATTATTGATGCTGAATATGTAATTATTTATTCATTTTAAAGATCAATTAGAATTTTATTAACAGAACTGCTAGTAATATCTAAAACTATTTTTCATAAGGTTCCTTGAAGTTTTCCTGCTGTATTGCCATTCAGCAGGACAGTGGTTTGCTGTGGAAGAATGTATGACTGGAGAATTTAGAAAATATAATAATAATAATGGTGATGAGATTATTCCAACTAATACACTGGAAGAGATCATGCTAGCCTTTAGCCACTGGACTTATGAATATACAAGAGGGGAATTACTGGTACTTGATTTACAAGGTAAATTTATTAAAATATTGCTTAAGTGAAATTGTATAGTATGTTCTCACCTATTCATGTGTTATGAATAATGTACAGAAATCCACTAATTTATAGGTAGGTAAATCTAATTTATAGGTAGGTCAGTAGAATTTAGTTTTAAAAGCAAGTCAATAGCAGCCAGTGGAATATAGCAATCAGGATATGGTTATCTTAATTGTTATTTTGGTAATGCAGATGTTTTGATAAGCAAAAACATGTAAAATCCCTTATTCTCTTACATGTGGAGCCTTAGTCTTTTAAAAGTATGAAGACCATTTCTTTAAAACAATAATAAGTATCTGTGATGTTCCTGGTATTTATGTTGTCTTTCTCTTTTTATTTTTTAATTTTAGAGAGAGAGAAAAGGGGGGAGAGAGGGAAAGAGAAACATCGATTTGTTGCTCCACTTATTTATGCACTTATTGGTTGATTCTTGTATGTGCCTGACAGGGGATCAAACCCACAACCTTGGCATATTGGGACAGTGCCCTAACCAATTGAGCTATTCAGCCAGGGCTATGTTTTATCTCTTACTGTGAAATAAATTACCTAAATATTTAGTGGATTAAAACAATCATTTTATTTGCTCTTTGTTCTTTGGTTGGGGAATTTGGACGGAGCATGGTGGGGATTGCTCATCTCTGGTGTTCCCTCGGAGAGTTTGAATGGCTTGATACTGGCTTGCACAGCTTAACTGGAGTCAAAGATCTGAGGTCTCTGTTCAGTTGAATTCCTCAGTTTTCCATCAAGTGATCTCTCCACATGATTAGCTAACTTACTTTCTGATGGAATCGTAGTTTCAGGTTGCTAGACATCTTACATGGTAGCTGGCTTCTTCCAGAGAGAAAGCAGAAACTCACAGAGCCTGGCCCAGAACTGGCCTAGATCTCTTCTGCTACATTTTACCAGTCAGGCCAAATAATAAGGACAGCCCATATTCAAAGGGTAGGGAATAGAGTCCAGCATTTGGTGGGTGGAGCAGCATATTACAAAGGAGGGAAAAATTGGTCATAGCCATCTTTATAGACAGTGTGTCATTCATGTAAAAGAAAAAAAAGAAATTGTGGCTGGGAGAGGGTAGATTTACCTAGCGTAATGTGTGTGTGGCTTCATGGCAAGGTCAGAGGTAAATAAAATTGAGCAAGTTGCCCACTGTACCTGGACGATACTTTAACATTAAAGCTTTCATAATTTTTTCCTTAAAGAGCAGTCTTAGTTTCAAATGTCAACACAGACCAGATTTCCAAGTCACATAAGAACAGTAGTTTAGAATATGTATCACATGATGACTTCTTTCATTATAAAGATACAAATATAAAATATGTGCTGAAAGCAAAAAGTTGGTATTGATTCAGCTCAAGAAAGAAAATCTGTGTAAAGACAACTTTTTTTAATAGTTCATCATTTTACATAAATGATTAAATAATGTATATATGAGGTTTATCCAGAGGTATCCAGCCATGTAATATGAAAAATAGAGACATTTATTAAAGAAGATACAAGAAACATTGTACACAGGACAATGATACCTCAGTCCCCTTCAAAGTAGGCCCCTTGAGACCTCACACAGTTCTCCTAGTTGCCATCAGCTGCCCCATCATATTTTCCTGAATCTCATTGATGGTCTGAAATCTCTTTCCTTTCAAAGGTGATTTGAGTTTCAAGAAAAGACAGAAGGCACAGGGCACCAAATCTGGACTGTAGGGGTGCTGAGTCACCTGGGTGATTTGATGTTTTGCCAAGAAACTCTGCAGGAGAAATGATACATGAGCAGGCGTGTTGTAGTGATGACGCTGCCAATCACCAGTTGCACATAGCTGCAGCCTTCTGAATCATTTAGTTGCCACAGAGGGAGGTTCAAGCTTAATGCAAAATTTGGTGCAGATTTGTTGCTCTACTCATTCAGACATTTTGAATGGTATGGCCACACAGTACACATGCTCACTCAATAGCGTCCACTGCCTCCCACTGGCTAGTACAGTGAAGTTATTGTTCAGACATGTGTTCCAGTCCACTCTCCTTGGCTGCCAGGTTATATCGATGTTGCACAGACCTCATATATTGACAATCTGGTGTATATTATTAGGTCAATCCAGTTAAGTGAAAAGGATCTTAAAATATATTCTTAGATAAGTATCATTTAATTATCTCCAAACATCTAGGAAGTAAGGCTAGACAGATTTTGTCTGACCTATTAATTAAAAAGATATCAGTTATTTTTATTAAGCAAAGTAGTTGTATTGTTTTTTACATAATCAACATTTATGGAGCCATTTTTTTCATAGAAATATTTTAGATGGTTACTACAAACAAGTTAAACAATGTAGAAAAATATAAAGAACAAAGTGTTCTAATCTTTAATGCTTTTTTATTTTTATGAAATACACAATGGAGGTGCTTCTTTTTCTTATTTTTAATCATTTTGTGTTATGATTTTTCTTCAGCTAGGAGCGTGTGGTGTATATTTGTGTGAGTGTGAGACAGTGAATTTATTTCACTCGTTTTTTTCCACCCAACAATATGTTATGGGCATCTTCTGGGTCATTACTGATAAATCTGAGTTACTCCTTTCAGTAGATGCATGAGAGTCTCTAGTATGGAGCGGCAGCATGATTTATATCCTCCATTGAGAGACATTCACCCTCTTTATTTGTTGTTCTGTTTTGTTTTTGATGTGGGGGATTGGGGGCTTTTATGAATAGCACAGTGACAAGCATACTCATGTACTACTACTTTTATTTTCATAAAGTAGATTCCTAAATTGTCCTAACAAGAGATAAGTACAGTTTTAATAGGTACTGCCAGGTTACTATTCCAGAAGGTTGTAGGAATTCATATTCAGCACTGTGTGAGTGCCCATTTTTCCCCAATCTCTCCAGTACTGAATATTCTTAATTTTTGCCAATCTGATGAGTACATGTTCTAATTCTGACTTTTATTTAATTGTGAAATTGTAAGCACTTTATTGAATTTCATTCCGTGATAATCCATGTCAGTTGGTGTTCTTTATTTACTCATATAAGTGAAGAGATGAGAGAGACTTAAATCACACTTCAAACACCTCTGGGGAGGGCTGGAGGCAAAGGAAGTTGTTCACAATCTTATTCCTTTTTTTTTCAAATCATCACCCAAAGATATGTTCATTGATTTTTAGAGAGAGAAGAAGTGGGGGGGAGATTGAGAGAGAGAGAGAGAATAACATTGATGTGAGAGAGAAACATTTATCGGTTGCCTCCTGTATACACCCCAACTGGGGTTCAAACCCACAACCTAGGTATGTGCCCTGACCAGAAATCGAACCTGCAGCCTTTTGGTGTACAGGATGATGCTCCAACAAACTGAGCCACCTGGCCAAGGCCACAGTCTTATTCTTTATCTTTTTTAAGAAGATGTATTCATACAGGGTGAGACAAAAGTCGTTTTATAATTGTGAGTATGTGAAACAAAGAGTTTGTGCTTGTGTTGTTATTTATTAATTATGGTATTATTTTTCATATAAACTGTAAACCTACTTTTGTCTCACCCTATATATTAGTGTGTTGTAATTTTTAAAAATCCAGAACACTTTAAATTTTAAAATGGCCTATAGATTATGCCTTTATGACCTAGTTGTTCTTTGCTGAGGTAAAACAGTGGCAGATTGTGTAGACCTTTTACATAAGCAGATATTTGCTTGCAGCCTTGACCCTATTGCGTCAGAAGCTGGTGCCATCAGGAGCTTGCATTCATACCTGCCAGCGCTGACATTTAACTCTGAGTCACATCTCAGGAGCTGTGTTTCTGGTGCAGTGTTGAAGTCATAAGTCAAGTTATGGAATATCAAGAGAGAAAAATGATACTTTTTAAAATAATTTAACATAAATGATGATGCTATAAAATCTCATGACTTTATTATACAAATGTCAGTGTTTATATTGATCATAATATAAATTATTTTTTTACATATATGTATAAAGGCGTGGGAGAAAATTTGACTGACCCATCTGTGATAAAAGCAGAAGAAAAGAGGTAATGAATTTTAATAATTTTATTTGAACAATTTCATAATTTCAAGTTACACATTTCTATTTGCACAAACTAACTTTTTTTTTTTTTTTTTTTAATTTAAACTACCATTGCCATAGATCCTCTGATATGGTTTTTGGCCCAGCAAATCTGGGAGAAGATGCAATAAAAAACTTCAGAGCAAAACATCACTGTAATTCTTGCTGTAGAAAGCTTAAACTTCCAGGTAAACATTTACTTAATCAGCATGATGTATAAATTGTTAGAAAGTTGGTTACAACAGTGCTTTGTAAGGCCAGAGGCACAAATGCATAGTTGGTTATAAATCTGTGCTTTCTTTCATTATTTATAAAAACACCTAAAGTTCATTTCATATATCTATTATGTGTCTGTTAGATGCCAGGAATTGTGCTAGATGTTAACAGTACAGTAGGGAACTAGACAGACACGGTTCTTACCTCAATGGAATTTAGTCAAATCTTGAAAACTGGTAAGATTAATAGGGAGTTACAGGACTGTCATAAATGCCAAACAGAAAAAGTAGAAGAGGTAAACAGAACTCTTAACACAAACTTAGAGGTCAGGAAATGCTACCTGGGGAAATTGACAGCTTTGCCTAAAACTGAAAGATGAATAGACTTTCAAGTTAGCCTCCCAGGAGTTGGAAAAACCAGGGATAGGAACTACAGATGTATTCTATCATAATAGTAACTTCATCTTCATATTGGGTTGGCCAAAAAGTTCATGTGTTTATTTCCATAAAATAAAAGACACATTTTGTATTTTCACCAATAACTTTATTGATTTGTATATTTTGAATTTGTTGTCCATCTATTGCATGGTATAATGCTGATTGTTCTCAGTTAATGTCTCAGTTTGATCGCTGTCAGCTTCAACTGGTCTACCTGACTGTGAGCATCATCATCCAGTGAGAAATCAGCACAAAAGCTTTCATTTAGAATGGAAGGGAAGATCAAGTGCTTCTCAGATAAGGTCAAGTTAAAGGAGTTCATCATCTTATTTTATGAAATGTTAAAGGGACTTATCTAAGAAAAAGAAGATAAATAACACGTATAGTAAAATGACAGCAAACTCACAATTATTAACAACTGTACCTAAAACAAAAACAAGAAGAAACTAAGCAAACAGCTAGAACAGGAACAGAACCACAGAAATGGAGATCACATGGAGGGTTAGCAACAGGGGAGTGGGAGGAGGAGAGAGGGGGAAAAGGTACGAAGAATAAGTAGCAATGAAGGTAGATAGAAAATAGGGGGAGGGCAAGAATAGTATGGGAAATGTAGAAGCTAAAGACCTTATGACTCATGGACATGAACTAAACGGGAATGTGGGTGGGAGAGGGTCTTCAGGGTGGAGGGGAATGAAGGGGGGGAAAAAATATCATAATCAATAAAATACATTAAAAAAATAAAATTTAAAAAAAGTGTTTTTAAAAGAAGCCTCTAATACACTAACTCCAGAACAACAAAACAATAATAATGAGTGTCTTTGGGGTGAAAAGCTAGGCAGTATGGGACAGTGGTCGAAGGAAACTGACCTCTCTCTGTACACTCCTGTAAACTGTGAGCCATGTGTGTGCTCAACCCAATCAAAGAAAAATAAAATGCTTTTCTAAAGTAAAAAAAAAAAAAGAAAGAAAAAAGAAATCAGCACGAAACTGCACACCACTTTTCACACGTTCGATCAGTCACAGCTCCTTCTCCATACGTTGTACATATCTTCTTTGTTTTTACCTTTTTTGAAATAAAGCATAGTATGCTGAAAATGTGGCATATTTTCTTCCATTTTCAATATTAAAATGGCTACACAAAAATTTACCAATTTTGATAAATTTCTTTTAAATGCACACTTATATGACAGCTGTTACAACATAGTCTAACAAAATCATTTCGAATGAAGTTAAAGACAACTAAGTGCCACTAGAACCATCGTATGGAGAAAAAAAAACTTTTGGGCCAACCCAATATTTGAAGAATTATGTTATTATTGAATTGTTAGTTATAGCATAAACCAGTGGTTCTCACCCTTAGGTGTGCATCAGAATTTCCTGTCAACCATTTTAAAAATTACAGGGGCCTGGGACTCACCACTGAGCTGTATTTTAAAAAGTCCCTCTTATTATAACCAATAATATAGTAGTTAAGGGCTTGGACTTAGGAACCAGACTGCATGGCTCCAGAGAATATATATGTCATAGAGACTGGGTTTTTTTGTTTGTTTGTTTGTTTGTTTTTTAGGATTAAATGAGTTGGTGTTTGTGGCACACTTAGAACAGTGCAAGGTATATAATAAACACATGTAAATGGTACTATTTGCAAATTTAATTGTTCATTATTGTTATTAGTGTATGGAAATACCCTCCCCTTTTTTGTATATGGGCCTTATATCCTGCAACCTTGCTGAACTAACTTCCTTACTGCCAGAGTCATTCAGTTCTTTTTAGGAAGGGATATTTTTTTTTTTTTT
>JAPYXV010003552.1:0-12139 GCA_028533065.1 Trachops cirrhosus
ATATGTAAAATATATACTTATATAAACATACATTTAAATGTAAAATCATATATTAATATATATTAGTCATAACTCATTGTCATAACTCATAATTTTAAGACCACAAACTAAACATATTATTATTTTTATATAATATATTATAAATCTATAATATTTATTAATGCATGTTATATATGAATGCATGAATATATTAAATATATTATATATATTACATAACTCATTGAGCACCAGAGATGTGTGTTGTGTCTGTGTATTTAAATATATGTGATTGAATAAAGTCATGTAAATATTCAGAAGAAGTGTTTAGTCATTTTGCAACATTAAATTCATTTTTATGAAAAAAACAGAAAAATTACTCTATAGTTGAGTAATTTTCTGCTTCCAATCCTTGTGATCAACTTCTTGGCTCTCTCCATTTTATTTCCATATGTGCTTTTGGAATTTCAGTGGTTTTTCAATAAAGACATTGTTTATATCATGTGAATCAACAGATTTTTGTGTACTTACTTATTCTGTGAATAAATAAAGATTACTTACCTACATAATCTTATCAACCCATGTCACCTCAATAAATTTCATAAAAAGAGTATTTTATAATGCTTATATTAATCACATATTAATCAGAAATGATTTTACCTACAGGTAATAGATAACTTGACTAAAATGGCTTAAAGCATACATACGGTTTTGTTTATTTAGTAAAAAACCCTGAAGTAGGTGGCATTTTACTTATGTACTAAGGACCCAAGTTTTCTCTACACTTCTATTCTTGTTAACAGGATGATGACTTTTATCCTCAAGCTTGTTGCTTCTCCTGCACTGAGTCACATGACCACCACAATACAGTTTCCTTAGCAAGGAAGAAAAAAAGCTTTTGAGTGAGCAGCCAATAGCATATGCCTCACTTTCAATACCATATTTTAAGAAAATATAAGCCATTCTCATTTACTATATGCAAAAGAAAATGTTGTAAACAATTACCTAATTATCCTCATTCCCGTGAACAGTGCTATAATTAGAATTAGAGTGAACATGATTGCTGATATGTGTACTTACTTATTCTAACCTTTGAAGGCTCCCTTATAAAATTTCAGCCTAAATCACAACTCACATGCTATTTCCTGTTTTTTTTCTTCCTATCATTGTTTTCCAAAAATTTCTTGGCTGAATTTATACATTTGTTCTAGATAACTTAAGAATTAGCTTTCCCTCATTCTATTTTTTAAGTTCCTATAGGCATTTTCATTGGAATGGAATTGCATTTACAAATTAATTTTGGTAGAATTAAAAATTGCACATAGTTTTGGAAGTATTATTTAAAAGCATGTCCTCTGTACATTGATGACTTTCTTTAGGCAAGATTCCTGAAGGCGCTGACATAGAATGGGGTGCTGACATTGAACAAGGTGGCTGAAAAGGATCAAGCAGTTGTAGCATTTAGAAAGAGTAGAAATACAAAGAAAATAAAATTATAATACATCTTCATCAACAAAAGTGTAAAAAAAGAATCAGGAGATAACTTGGAATTACATTTCCCATTATTCATAGTGACTTCCAAATTGGAAGTTTCCAAAATAAAATGAGAAAAATGAGATTTAGCCATCAAAGAACATTATTTGGCACTAAAGGAACATTATTATGCACCCAAGCACTGATATCCTGCAATAATCTCTGTATTCAGATATCAGAGAGACTCTCATGTTAACAAAAGAGAGGTCTTGCATCATCCATAAGAGACATGTTCTCCTTTGCACATAAATCACCATTCTCCTAAAGTGAGTCATAGAGTAACTAAGCTTTCTTCTGCAGCTAAGATTTATTGTGAGAATTCAATTAGATATTTTCTGAAGTGCTTGCTTAATACATTGCCAGACATATAGTGTGGACTTAGTAAATGGTGACTATCACTATGAATAGAGAAATATAATGGTAGATAGTATTAACTCCACTTTGCAGATAATGAGAGTCAGACCTCTTAAATAGCTTTTTCAAGGTGGTCTAGATAATATGCAACTCTTTGACTCCTAAATTATACTATTCCCACTATACTTTGCTGCCTCTATCATCTACCAATATATTACCATGGGGAAGCCATTACTCAAGCTTTTTTTGTTAAAGACAATTATAGCAAGGTGACAAATTTCCCCCAAATACAGACATATAATATGACCAGTATGCTCTGAGAAAAAGAAGCAAATTATTCGAATTTGAAAGGTTCCAGAAATGTGGAATCTATGGGCATGAAAATTATACTAAATATCTTGAACTACATTTATATGATTTTGAGATTGTCATAGAATCATGGTTTGTTAGATCTTAAAAATCACCTAGTCCCTCCCCTTTAAATGATAAAATGATGATGCCTGAACAAGTGATGAACTTGCTAGAGTTAGTACATTGGTGGATGTGTGAGGGGGGATCCAAAAAAAAAAAAAGAAAGAATCTTCTGGAGGGTAGGCCTCTTATAGTACAGGCTTTCCTCACTGAGTGTTCTAGGAACCCATCTGTATCAGCGGACCAACTGATTGTGAGAGGCTGAGTTCGGCTTCAGTGAATTTTTGTTAAGAATCTTTGGACACGTTTGCTCATTTTATGATGGGTGATTTATGAGCACACCTGCCTATACCGCATTGAGTGTTCAGCAGTTTTTGACCCAAACTGGCATGACTCCTATGCCCCACCCTGCCTATTCACCTGATCTCATCCTGAGTGACTTTTTTTTTTGTTTCCCTGGGTAAAAAAAAAGCCCTGAAAGGGAAGCATTTTGCTGACATGGGAGAGGTGAAACAAAACATAGCAGAAGTACTAAAAGGCATCAAAGTAGATGAGTTCAAAAATTGTTTTGAGCAGTGGAAAGAAACGTCTTAATAGGTGTATTGTATCAAATAAAGACTAATTTGAAGGTGACTGAAGTTTCAACATGTGAGAATAAGTTCACAATTTTTTATTAATAAATTCCAGTTTGTTTTGTCCCCCCTCGTATGTATACACAGCTGTGTATATGCATGGATATACACATGTGTGCACATATACAAGAATGTTCATAACAGCATTATGAATTAAAAAACACAGAGGAGAAACACTCCAAATGTTCATCAACTGATGAATGTATAAACAAAATATGGTATATCCATACAATGTAATATAATTCCATAACCATAAGAAAAAATGAAGTACTTATACATGCTACAACATGGATGAATCTCAAAAACAAATTTTACATGAAAGAAGCCAGATGTAAAAGGCCATATACTATATTTCATTAATATTAAATGTCTGGATTAGGCATTGAGAGAGAAAGTAGATCAGTTGTTTTCAGGGGATGGGGGCAATGTGGAACTGGAAGGTATAGGGTTTTATTTTGTGATGATGTAAATGTTTTGGAATTAGATATTAGTGATAGCTGTACAACATTGCAAACACACTAAAAATCACTGAATTGTACATTTAAAAATGGTTAAAATTGGGAATTTCATATGACTTGAATTTTATCTCAAAAAAATTTTCAAAACTTGTAAAATTAGTATAACATACAGTAATCAGTGAAATACTACAATATTCAAATAAAATTTTAATAATCTCTCCACACAATTCTATTCTCCTGATCCTCTAACCTGAATACCAATGTACATAGCCTGGTTTCAGTCCATTCATACTTTTTTACCCTGCCTACTCAAATATTAACATGTGCACATGCATGTGTATGTGCATACACATATTTTTATCATTTTATTTAATTTAACTCTGATGGAATCATACTATATGCATCATATTATAGCTTACAGACATCTTTCAAGTCAATAAATATTGCTCCATCTAATTCTTTTTGAAAGCTGCATAATATTTCATGGTGTGTGCTAGAATTTGTCAGGGTTCTCTAGAAAAACAGAGGCAATAGGGTGTGTGT
This sequence comes from Trachops cirrhosus, assembly GCA_028533065.1. Classification (NCBI taxonomy): domain Eukaryota; kingdom Metazoa; phylum Chordata; class Mammalia; order Chiroptera; family Phyllostomidae; genus Trachops; species Trachops cirrhosus. Next base: position 3,908 of record JAPYXV010003552.1, read on the forward strand.
GTGTTTGAAAGGTTTTTTAAAAGATTTTATTTATTTATTTTTAGACAGAAGGGAAGAGAGGGAGAAAAAGGGAGAGAAACATCCATGTGTGGTTGCCTCCCATGTACTCCCTATTGGGGACCTGACCCGTAACTCAGGGATGAGCCCTGATTGGGAACTGAACCAGTGACCCTTTGGTTCACAGGCCAGTGCTCAATCCACTAAACCGCACCAGCCAGGGCTGAAGAGATTTTTATTACAAGAAATTGGCTCACATAATTATGAAGGTTGACAAGTCCCCAGATCTGCATTCAGCAAGCTGAAGGCCTAAGATTATCAATAGTGTAGTTCCAGTCTGCATCCTAAGTACTGAGATCCAAGAGAGCCAATGGTGTAAGCTCCATCTGAATGGTGGCAGGTTTGAGACAAAGTAAGAATTGATTTTTCTGTATGGTTCACAGGCAGGAAAGACTCAATATCTTGGCCCAAAGGCAATAAGGCAGGAAGAGTTCCCCTTTACTCCCAGAGGGGTCAGCTTTTTTGTTCTACTCAGGCCTTCAACTGATTGGGTGAGGCCCACTCACATTAGGAAGGACAATCTGCCATACTTAGTCTATCAATCCAAATGTTAATTTCATCTAGAAACATCCTCACAGATACACACAGACTATTTGAACAAATATTTGGATACACTGTGCCATAGTCAAGTTGACACATAAAATTAACCATCACAGCATGGGTATACTATTACAGTTAATTTTACTGTTTACATATTGTGAACATTCTGATTCTTCTTAGGTTTTTCACTACCATGAGTTTACTGCAGAAAACCATACAAATGCATGCACATGTGTGTGTATGTTTATATACAGGGTCCGGCAGAAGTAATGCCTGCTTGAGTGTGATCAGTAGGGTAAAAATATGGATATAATAATTTATAGTTTTAGTTTGAACATTTCACCTAAAATATCATATGGTGTGCTTGAGTGTGATATTATTATGTTACAGAATTATATGCTTATGATTTTGTAATAATTTTTGTGTAATATAAAGGGACACTGCCCTGGCTGGTGTAACTCAGTGGATTGAGCACAGGCTGCAAACCAGAAGATCGCCAGTTCGATTCCCAGTCAGGGCACATGCCTGGGTTAAGGGCCAGCCCCCAGTAGGGGGCATGCAAGAGGCAACCACACATTGATATTTTTCTCCCTCTCTCTCTTGCCCTCTCTAAAAAATAAAACAAATAAAATCTTTCAAAAAGGGACATTATTTGTGTTGGAATATATACATATATATATATATATATATTTAAATTAAATTAAAACAACAAAAACAGAAATATCTGAGATAATTTCTAATACATAAAATGGTATCTCCTTCACGTTTCCTAAAGTATCCACTGAGAATAGACCATCACAAATAAAACTTTAAAAATGTGTTTAAAACAATTAGTTTGTAGTTTAATATTACATAACTCAAGTAGTAGGTCTATAGCAGTTTTATTTTGTTTTGTTATCACTAATTGTGAGAAGTCCCTCAAGAAAACATCTATACACTAATAAACAAAATATTAATTTGCCGTTCACATCTTACACAAGGCAAAAATATAATAACCATTGACAGCAAGGGACAACACATATACCAGAGACTGGTCAGGGTATAGCTCCTGCTTGGGTCTTGGTCCTGCTTACACTTGAGAATTACTGGATACATGAGCCCTTATGAATAATACCAGTGTGGTTTCCAATCATCAGGACAACAGTCTATACCTCAGGCAACCAAAATGTTCAATGATAGGATCAACTATTTTTAGGGTATCAACTTCTTTCTCAGTTGTACATAGTTTTTGCCAATATCACATCCTATTCTCACTACTGCCATCAACCATATGACAGGTCTCTAAGTTTAAATTCTAATAGTCTTTATTCCCCAAGCATCCTACACTTTGTATCCTGTTGCTAGTGATTCCAATCGTTCTTGAAACCATTCACAGGGGCTGCAACTAATTTTAAGAATTTCTTCATATCTTAAAAATCTCTCATAACAATTTAAAAGCTGGTAATTTCCTAGAAAGTTAAGTGTAACCAAGCAGAAAATCCTATAAATAAGCCCACCATAATTTTATATACAGGAAACTGAGGAATAGATTTGAGATGTCCAAGAAGAGATCATTCAGGATTTCACAGGGTACCACCATCTTGGTGGAATTCCAAAGATTGAAGTCTATTTCTCATATTTGAAAATCTAGCAAATTAATTTGTCAGTATACTCAGTGTTGAGCAGCATCTCAGCAACAGACTACATCTAACGAAACATATGAGGCTGGTGTGTAAATTGTTTTTAAATTAATTCATTGCTCAAGAATTACCCATAAACTAGAGTGATCATGTAACTTATTGTCCAAATTTTGACACTTGTAAGATTGAAAAGGGGAACTATAAACAGTTAAACTTGGATAAGAGGTACAAACTGTGGCTATCCAGGACAAAACAAGACATATTGTCACTTTATCCATAATTCAAATACTGATGTCCACAGTCCACTGCATAGCCTACCTTACATCAAGGTTTCCAGGAAGTCAAAATAGTAATCAAAAAGTTGTGTGGTCAAGCACCCATTTAGAACCAAAGGAGATGGATAGTTTTGACCATGGATAAATCTATTGTTAGTGAGGCAGGCAAACATAGTACACCAGAATGTATTTGCTAATTGTAATATAAGAAGGATGACCCTCAGGCCTGGTGTGTCTCCCTATATGGATAAATTTTTTTAGGTGAAAGCCTCATTATGATTTAGTAGGTTTCTTCTATATTTTAAACTTAAGCTTTATTGTATTTTTTCCATCACCATTTAGTCCCCTTTTACTCCCCCGACCAGCAGTCACCACACTGTTGTCCATGAGTACTTTTTCCTTTTTGCTCAGTCCCTCCACTCCCTAACCTCCTCACCCTTGCAAGCTGCCATCTGCACTTCATCTATGAGTCTGTCTCCATTTTCCATGTTAGTTATGTTTGTTCATTAGAGTCCACATATGAATGAAATCATATGGTGTTTGTCTTTATCTGACTGACTTATTTCATTCAGCATAATGTTTTCCAGACCCATCCATACTGTGGCAAAGGGTAAAATGTTCTTCTCTTTTATGGCTGAGTAGTATTCCACTGTGTAATTTCCCATAGTTGTTTTGTCCACTCATCTACTGATGGACACTTGGGCTGCTACCATATCTTGGCAATTGTACATAACGCTGCAATGAATATAGGGTGCTTGTGGTCTTTCAAATTAGTGTTTTGGGTTCCTTTGGATATATTTCCAGAAGTGGGATTGCTGCATCAAAAGGCAGTTCCAGTTTTAGTTTTCTGAGGAAATTCCATACTGCTTTCCACAGTGGCTGCACCAGTCTGCATTCCCACCAACAGTGAAAAAGTGTTCCCCTTTCCTCACATCCTCACCAGCACTTGATTGTTGATTTATTGATGGTAGTCATTCTGACAGGTGTGAGATATCTCACTGTGGTTTTAATTTGCATTTCTGTGATGATTAGTGACATCGAGCATCTTTTCATATGTCTATTGGACATCTGTATGTCCTCTTTGGAGAAGTGTCTATTCGGATCCTGTGCCCATTTTCTAATTGGGCTGTTTTGGGTTGTTTTTGTTGTCGTTGTTGAGTTGTCCATTTTTTTAAATAAATTTAGGATTTATAAAAAACCCTTATCAGATGCATAGGCAAATATAGTTTCCAAGTCTGTGGTTGTCTATTTATTGTGTTGATGATTTTCTTTGCTGTGCAAAAACTTTTTAGTTAGATTTAGTCCCATTTTTTTTCTTTTGTTTCCCTTGCCTGGGGAGATATATCTCATAAACTATTGCTGTGAGCAAATTTTGCTGCCTATGTCTTCTTGTATGATTTTTGTGGTTTCAGTTCTAATATTTAAGTCTTTGATCCATTTTGAATTTATTCATGTGCATGGTGTAAGAAGGTGGTCTAGTTTCATTTTTCTGCATGTATCTGTCCAATTTTTCCAACACCATTTACTGAATAAACTAGCTTTAGCCCATTGTATGTGCTTGCTTCCACTGTTGAATATTAATTGACTATAATGGTGTGGGTTTATTTTTGGTCTGTCTGTTCTGTTCAACTACTCTATGTGTCTGTTTTTATGCCAGTACCATGATGTTTTGATTACTATAGCTTTGTAATATAGTTTGATATTAGGTAGCTTGATTCTTCCAACTTTGTTCTTCTGTCTCAGGATTGCTGTTGCTACGTGGGGCCTTTTGTGGTTCCATACAAAATTTTTAAATATTTGTCCCAGTTCTGTGTAATATCTCACTGGAATCTTGATAGGAATTGCATTGAATCTGTAGACTACTTTGGGTAGTATGGACACTTTAATGATGTTAATTCTTCCTATCTATGAACACAATATGTGCTTCCACTTATTGGTGTTTTCTTCAATTTCTTTCTTCAGTGTCTTATAATTTTCTGAGTATAGGTCTTTTACATCTTTGGTTAGGTTTATTTGTAGGTATTTTAATTCTTTTTGTAGCAATTGTTAATGGGATCAGTTTCTTAATTTCTTTTACTGTTAGTTAGTTATTGGCATATAAATATCTAACTGATTTCTGGATATTAATTTGGGAAATTCATTTATCGGTTCTTGTAGTTTCTTTTTTAAATTTAAATTATTTTATTGTTGTTCAATTACAGTTGTCCATATTTTCGCCCCACCCCTTCCAAACCCACCTCCCTCCCTTGCTTCCTCCCTCCCCCTTGGTTTTGTCCATTATAGTAGTTCCTGAAAATCCTCACCTTTAACTGGAACATAATCAACAAAAGAAAAAAAGCAAACAAAATATAACCAGAGTCATTGAAATTAAGGAAAATCTAACACTAGCCAGAGGGGAAGGGGGAGGGGACAGGGCAAAAAGGGTTTTCAGTTCTTGTAGTTTCTTGATGGCATCTTTGGGGTTCTTTATGTACAGTATCAGGTCATCTGCAAATAACAACAGTTTTTCTTCTTCCTTTCCAATTTGGATGCTTTTTATTTCTTGTCTGATTAGTGTGGTTAGGACTTGCAGTACTATGCTGAATAAGAGAGGTGATAGTGGGCATCCTTGTCTTGTTCCCAATCTTAATGAGAATGTTTGTAGCTTTTGCCCATTGAATACCATGCTGGCAGTGGATTTGTCATATAGGCATTTAATATGTTTATGTATGTTCCCTTTAATTCCACTTTGCTGAGGGTTTTATCATAAATGAGTGCTGTATTTAATGAAATGTTTTTTCTGCATCTATTGATATGATCATGTGGTTTTTATTTTTCATTTTGTTTCTGTTGTGAATCACATTAATTGATTTGTGGATGTTGTAGCAACCTTTCATTCTTGGAATGAATCCCACTTGATCATGGGTATATGTTCTTTTTGATGCACTGCTGTATTCAGTTTCCTAATATTTTGTTGACAATTTTAACATCAACTTTCTTCACTGGTATTGGTCTATAATATTCTATCTTTGTCGTGTCTTTATCTGGTTTTGGAATTAGGATAATACTGGCCTCATAAAATGAGTGTGGGAGCCTTCCCTTCTATTCAATTTTTTGAAATAGTTTGAGAAGGAGAGGTATTATTTCTTCTCAGACTGTTTGTGAAAATTCATCTGTGAAGCCATCAGGTCCAGGGCTTTTTTTGTTGAGAGTTTTTTGATTACTGCTTCAATTTTACTAGGTGTAATCTATCTATTCAGATTTTCTACTCCTTCTGATTTAATTTGGGATGATTGTATGTTTTTAGGAATTTATCCACTTCATCCAGATTGTCCAGATGTTGGCATATAGTTGTTCATAACATTCTCTTACAACTCTTTGTATTTCTTTGGTGTCAGTTGTTTTTCCTCTTTCATTTATGATTTTATTTATTTGGGTCCTCTCTCTTTTTTCTTGAAAAATCTGGGTAAAAGTTAATCAATCTTGTTTATCTTTTCAAGGAACCAGCTCTTGGATTCATTGATCTTTTGTATCATTTTTTTAGACTCTATTTCATTTATTTCTTCTCTGATCTTTATTATTTCCTTCCATCTCCTCACTTTGGTCTTTGTTTTTTGTTCTTTTCAAGTTCCTTTAAGCGTGAAGTTTGTTTATTTGAGCATTTTCTTCTATTTTGGTATAGGTCTGTAATGCTATGAATTTCCCTTTTAGGATTGCTTTCTCAGTGTCCCACAGATTTTGGACTGTGGTGCCTCATTTTCATTTGTTTCAAGGTATCTTTGGATTTCTTCCTTGATCTTGTTGACACACTCACTGTTTAATAATATGTTATTCTGCTTCCATGTCTTTGTATGTTTTTCAATGTTCTTGTGATTAATCAATCACAGTTTCATAGCATGTAGTCAGAGAAGATACTTCTTTTGTGTCCTAGCATGTGGTCTATCCTAGAAAATGTTCCATGTGCACTTGAAAATTATGTACATTCTGTTGCTTTGGGATGAAATTCTGTGAAGATTATCAATTAAATCAATTTGATCTAGCATGTGGTTTAACGCCACTGTCTCGTTGTTGATTTTCTGCCTGGAAGATCTATCCACTGAAGTCAATGGGGTGTTGAAATCCCCAACTATGACTGTATTTTTGTTGATCTCTCCCTTTATGTCCATCAGGGTTTGCTTCACATATTTAAGTGCTTATATGTTGGATGTATAAAGGTTTACTACAGTTATATCTTCTTGTCGTATTGTTCCTTTTATCATTATCATCATCATTCTTCTTTGTCTCTTACTATAGCTTTGGTTTTAAAGTCTGTTCTGTTGGATATAAGCACTGTTACCTCAGCATTTTTTTCCCTTTCTATTTACATGAAATATCTTTTTCCAACCCTTTACTTTTAGTCTGTGTGTAATTTTCGATCTGAGATGTGTCTTTTAAAAGCAACATATATATGGGTTATTTTCTTATCCATTTAGGTACTCTCTGCCATTTGGTTGGAGTGTTTAAGCCATTTACACATAAAGGTGATTATTGATAGATAATCACCCTTTATTGTTAGACTTTTTCTTTGTTTCTTTTTTTTCCTTTCTATTTTTCTTCTTCTTGTTCTTAAAGCAAGCCCATTAACACTTATCATAGTACTGGTTTGGTGTTAACAAACCCTTTAAGTTTTAATTGTCTTGGAAGCTCTTTATTTCTCTTTTGATTTTAAATGATAGCCTTTCTGGGTAAAGTAGCCTTGGTTGTAGGTTGTTGCTTTTCATTACCTTGAATAATTCATGCCACTCTTCTGTCCTGAAATGTTTCTGTTGAGAAATCAAATGACAGTCAAATTGATGCTCCCTGGTATGTAACTACCTGCTTTCCTCTTGCATATGTGAGGATACTCTCTGTCTTTAAAACTTGTCATTTTAATTTATGATGTGTCTCCTTGTAGGCCTCTTTGTGTCCAACTTGTTTGGGACTCTCTGAACTTCCTGGACTTGTGTGTCTCTCTTTTTCACCAGATTAGGGAAGTTTTCAGTCATTATTTCTTCAAACAATTTCTCCTTCCCTTGCTTGCTCTCTTCTTCTGTTATTCCCATGATGCAGATGTTTTATGCTTCATGTTGTCCAAAATGTTATTTAAGCTCTCCTCATTTTTTACAATTATTTTTTTCCTTTTAGTTCTCTCCCTGGGTGTTTTTTTCTAGCTAGTCTTCCAAATCACTGATTCAATCCTCTGTTTCACCTAACCTAAGGTGTGGTCTTTCCAGTGTATTAATTATTTCAGATATTGCACTCTTTATTCCTGACTGGTCTTTTTTTTATAGTTTCTATGTCTTTTTTTCATGCTGTTGAGTATCCTTAGTGTTGTTACAATCATTACTCTCAACTCTCTATCTGATAAATTACTTGCCTCCATTTCATCTAGCTCTTCTTCTGGAGAATTCTCTCATTCTTTAATTTGGGGCCTGTTCTTTGTCTTCCCTTTTTTGCTGCTCCTTTGTATTTCTTTCTATGTATTAGGTAGATCTGTGAAGACTGTGGTGTAGGCCATTTTCCGACACTGCTTGTGACTGGCCCTGATCTACCTGTTTGAAGCTATCAGTGATCCACAATGTTGACTCCTTCTGCTGGCCCTGCTTGTGTGCAGAAAGCTGGACATTTTTTTAAAAAATATATTTTATTGATTATGCTATTACAGTTGTCCTATTATCCCCCCTTCATTCCCCTCCACCCTGAACCCCCTCTCCCACCCACATTCCCCCCTCTAGTTCATGTCC
>JAPYXV010003553.1:0-12139 GCA_028533065.1 Trachops cirrhosus
TAGACAGGGGTAGGTTAAGAATAGTATAGGAAATGGAGAAGCCAAAGAACTTATATGTATGACCCATAGATATGAACTAACGAGTGAGAATGCTAGTGGGGGAGTGCAGGATGGAGGGGAATAAAGCAGCAGGGGGAGAAAAAATGGGCCAAGTGCAATAGCAGAATCAATAAAATATATTTTAAAAAGTTTTGGCATATTAAAACAGAAATGCTACCATTGAGCAGCAAGTGAAGAGAGAGAAATAAAAGTAGGAGTTATGAAACTGCTTACTAGAATAATTTCAGTTGAGAATTTCAAATTAAAATGGAAATTGGGTTGGCAACCAGCAAAAACAGTCTTTATGTTTGCTTCAGCTAAAGTCTAGAAGTGGATTCTCCTGAAATTAAATCAAATGTCCATCAGTGTTTCTCACTGTAAATCTAAGGAGAACTAGAAGTTTTTAATACTCTTTGTCCCCTTACATCATACCACCCCTCTCCTCATTGAGAGACCCTGTGGCTCAAATCCTCTTTCCACACCTCTTTGTTGCCTTACTCAGCTCTGGCAATGAATATTGGTATGCAGTAAAGTGTGGGCTGGAAACTGATGATTTGAGATCTAAATACAGGATGATGTTTACATATTAGCATTATTAAAATAACACTAGCCAAGTTAATTTGCTAGAAATTAAAATTTCAAAACACCTTATATCAAAACAAGATTAACTGTGTATGGATTAAACAACTCAATCAAAAGGCAGAGATTACCAAACTGGATTAAAAATTCTATCTATATGCTATCTACATGAGACACACTTTAGATGAAAAGATACAGATTGACTGAAAGTAAAGAGATGGACTAGCAATTTCTCTCTTGGGTATTTATCTGAATATTATTAAGAAGCTAATTTGATGCCCTGGCTGGTGTGGCTCAGTGGATTGACCGCCAGCCTGTGAACCAAAGGGTCACCAGTTTGATGCTCAGTCAGGGCACATGTCTGGGTTGTAGGCCAGGTCCCCAGGAGAGGGGTGTGTGAGAGGCAACCACACATTGATGTTTCTCTCCGTCTCTTTCTCCCTTCCCCTCTGCCAAGAAATAAATAAATAAAATATTTTTAAAAACTATAAGATATATACACCCCAATGTTCAGTACAGTATTATTTATAATAGCCAAAATATGGAAACTACTTAAGTGTCCATTGTTGGATGGATGTATAAAGTGTGTGTGTGTGTGTGTGTGTGTGTGTGTGTTTCCATTTCATATAAACCAATAGCTTCACTTTTGCTGACAGGGAACATATTCCAAACTTTAAAATAAAATCAACTGAGTTCTTCCATTACTTTAAAATTTCTTCTTTTACTCTGCCAGCAACCCATGCTTTCCACTCAGCCTACAATAGGACACACTTCATATAATACATCCAAGATATTTTCATTTTTTAAAAAAGCAGTAAAAATGTAATTAATGTTTAAATTATGGAATAATAAGTCTTACATCATTTTGAAAAACATTAATTTAAGAATGATGAGAAAGGGGTAGTTTCCTCTTCTCCTAGTTGGTATATTTTACTTTTTAAATTCATTCCATCTCTCCCTTATTAAATATACTAGAGTCTTTCCCGTGCTTTAGAAAGTATTAAAATCAAGAGCAGTAGTATTTCTCAGCAACATATAAGATCTTTGTACCTGGCACTGTTGCTAAGAAGAGCGAATTAACATGGGGAATGGAAATGCATATGCAGAAAAATTTATAATTAAATATTACTGGCTAACATTTGAAGATATAATGGCTGAAAACATCCTATATTTGATGAAAGACACAAATATAAACATTTAAGTAGTTCAACAAACTCCACGTAAGGTGAACTTAGAGACCCACACCAAGATATGTTATAATCACACTTTGAAAAGACAAGTGCAGAATCTTGAAAGCAGCAGAGAGAAGAAACTCATTACATAGAGGGGAACCTTAAAAGAAAGTACACAGATTTTGCATTAGAGACTTTGAAAGTCAGAAAGCAGTGGGCTGACATACTGAAAGTGCTAAAAGAAATAAACTGTAAACCAAGAATCCTATATCCAGCAAATCTGTCCTTCAAAAGTAAGGGAGAAATTAAGACATTCCCAAAATACAAAAACTGAGGGTGTTCATTACCTCTAGACCTGCCCTGAAAGAAAGCTCAAGGGAGTCCTATAGGATGAAATAAAAAGGACACTAGACAGTAACTTGAAGCCATATGAAGAAATAAGTATCTCAATAAAAGTAAATATGTGGGCAATTATAAAAGCTAGTATTATTGTAACAATAATTTATAATTTCATTTTTGTTTTCTATATGATTTAAGTGACAAATATATTTTTAAAAACACAATTATTGGCCTGAAAACTAGTATTATGATAACTTATTTGTAACTCTCCATTTTCTTATGTAATTTAAGAGAATAATGCATTTAAAATAATTATTAGTTTAATAACAGCTAATGTTATTCTAAAGATCTAAATCCAGGTGTAGCCCTGGCTAGGGTAGCTCAGTGGATTGAGCATGGGCCTGCAAACCAAAGGGTCGCTGGTTCTATTTCCAATCTTGGGCACATGCCTGGGTTGTAGGCCAGGTCCCTGTAAGTGGGCACATGAGAGGTAACCACACATTGATGTTTCTCTCCCTTTCTCCTTCTCTTCCCCTCTCTCTAAAAATAAATAAATAAAATCTTTAAAGAAATAAAATAATATAAATCCAGGTGTAATCATGACATTTCTCTTTGACTCACTTCTCTCTCCATATTCATCCTCTTCTCCCTATGTTAAGACTTTTACTAATTCCTCATTCAGACATTTCTTAAATGTGCCCTTCTATAGTGACTTTGCTTTCAACCTCTTATGAATTGATGATTCTTCTCTAATTGTGTCCTCAATGATGATCAGTTTCTCTTTGAGATCTTGTAAATTCCCCAAAGCCTTCCAGGCCCCTAGGAAACTATCTTTGGGGGCACCCTTCAGGGATTTGTATTCATTTGGGCAGAGAAGCCTTTAAATCATCTTATTTCAGCAACTTCTATCTGTTCTCTTTGAAAGAGCAATTCAAGTCTCTTGTTGGGCTGTTTATTGTTTTCTGTCCTCCAGACTGGCTTTGTCACCATGCACATGGCTGGTTCCAAAGTATTGAAAATTCATTTTCCACAGCTACATTTACTGTACTAGTACTATAACTTTGCCAAAGGAATTAGATGTGGCACACCTTATTGCTTTATTTTTTTTCAGACTTCACGCCTTTTATGTGCCCTTTCACACATTCCTTCTCTTTACTAATTTTATGCTCCCATTTAAAGAACTGTGCTGTGGGAGCTATTGGTATAAATAAAGCATTATAAAATTTTACTGTATTTTATTATTGCATAACTGTTATGCCAATAAACATATTGAGGGGAAATTATTGGGGTTTAACATGTAACAAGTTCCCAGCATAGTGTTATTTGAAACCTTCATTTAATGCATGATTAAACCTTGTTTCATAGACACAATAGATGTGGATGAGAACCAGCTTGATTTTATTTATAATAACAAAGATGCTCTAATAAAAGAGAGATGTTTAAGGTAAAAAATAATTATTAGTTTATGTATTGGGGCACATAATGTATAAAGATGTAATTTTGTGACATCAACAACTGAAAGGAGTGGGGATAGAGCTGTAAAAGAGTGGGATTTCTAGATGTTATTGTAATTAAGATGTTATAAATTCAAATTAGAGTGTTATAACTTTAGGATGTTAAATGTAATCCCCATGGTAACCACAAAGAAAATGGCCATAGAATAAATGCAAAAAGAAATGACAAAGGGATTTAAGCATTATGCTACAAAAAAAATCAGCCCCAAAACTAAGCCCAAAGCAATAATATATAAAATAAGGGACAAAAAAAAAAAAAGCTATAAGGCATATAGAAAACAAAGAGCAAAGTGATAGAAGTCCCTCCCTATCTGTAATATATATCCAGGACACAGATCATATGTTAGGTTACAAATTATTCTCAAGTGATTTAAAAAGATATATGTCATAAAACATATTTACTTAGACCATACAGGATGAAGTCAGAAACTAATAACAGAAAGAAAATGGGAAAATTGGCAAATTTGTGAAAAATAAATAACATACTTTTAAACAACCAATGAACCAAAGAAGGAATCACACAGGAAATTAGAAAATAACTAGAGATAAGCCCTGGCTGGTGTGACTCAGTGGACTGAGCACTGGACTGTGAAACAAAGGGTCATGGGTTCAATTCCCAGTCAGGGCACATGCCTGGGTTGTGGGCCAGGTTTCCAGTTGGGGGCATGTGAGAGGCAACCACACATTGATGTTTATCTCCCACTTTCTCTTCCCTTCCACTCTCTCTAAAAATAAATAAATAAAATCTTTAAAAAAAAAAAAAAACAACACAGGCACAGGCCATCGTTCCTTTTCTGAAACCTCTCCTCAATCACAGAGCTGCCAGGCAGGTGACATATCTGAGTCTCCATCAAACCAGCTCATACTGTTCATGCCACCTGGTGATTCCCTGAGATCACACCCCACCCAATTTGCATGTCCACCCAAGCAATTTCCAGTGGCCTCTCCTGCCTCATGCTTCGGACTTTCCTAAAATCTCTCAAACAAGAAGCATCTGGCCTCTATGTGCCCCATACCTCTTGCTAAGTGGCCCCAGGCTCAGCACTAGTGGCAGCCAGTCTTTGTTCACAGCTTGGCTGCTCCTGGGAACCTCTAAGTCCAGCACAAGTAGCAGCCATCTTTGGACTGTTCTATAGCTTGTGCTTGGTGACACCAGGCATCATGGGGTGCCAGTAGGAGGAGGGAGAGCAAGAAATTGAAAACCTATTTGAAAAAATAAGGACAGAAAACTTCCCTAACCTTGTGAAGGAAACAGACATACAAGTCCAGGAAGCACAGAGAGGACCAAATAAGATGTACCCAAAGAGGCCCACATCAAGATGCATCATAACTAAAATGCAAAAGGTAAAAGATAAAGAGAGAATCTTAAAAGCACCAAGAAAAGAGCAGTTACCTACAAGGGAACTGAAGAGAAACTCAACAGAAGGTTTAAAAGCCAGAAAAGAATGGCAAGAACTATTTGAAGTAATGAATAGCCAGGACCTACAACTAAGATTACTCTTCCCAGCAGAACTATCATTTAGAATTGAAGGACACATAAAGAACTTCCCAAAAAAGAACAAGCTAAAGTTCATCACCACTAAATCAGTATTGCATGAAATGTTAAAGGGTCTTAAGAAGAAAAAAAAGATAAGAAATATGAACAATAAAATGGCAAAAATTCATATCTATCAATAACTGAATCTAAAAAACAAAATAAACAAAGCAGAACAGAAATAGAATCATAGATACAGAGAATATTTTGACAGTTGTCAGAAGGGAGGGGTATTGGAGAGATTGGTAAAAAATGTGAAGGGATTAAGAGGTACAAATTGATTCTTACAGAATAGTCATGGGAATGTAAAATACAGCATAAGGAATACAGTCAATAGTATTGTAATAGCCATATATGGTGTTAGATGGGTATGAGATTTTTCAGGATGATCACTTAGTAAGTTATATAATGTCTAGTCACTGGGTTGCACACCTAAAATTAATATAATATTGCATGTCAAGTATAATTTAAAAATAAAAAATTATTTAATAAAAACGATTATACATCATGACCAAGTGGTGTTTGTTCTGGAATACAAAGGTGTTTCAACATATGAAAGTGAATCAATGTAATACACCACATTAACAGAATGAAGAATAAAAAACACATGATCATCTCGATGCAGAAAAAGCACTTGACAAAATTCAACATCCTCTCATGATAAGAACACCCAACAAAATAGGAACAGAAGGACATTACCTCCACATAACAAAAAGCCACATATGAAAAAAATACAGGGAACATCATACTTAATTGTGAAAGACTGAAAGCTTTTTCTTTAAGACCAGGAAGAAGGTAAGGGTGCCCACTTCGGCCATTTCTATTCAACCCAGTAAGGAAAGTTGTAGCCAGAGCCATTAGGCAAGAAAAAGAAATAAAAGGCATTCACAATGAAAAGGAAGAAGTAAAATGATCTCTATTAGTAGATTATATGATCTAATGAAAACCTAAAGATTCCATTAAAAAAACTGTTATAACTAATAAATGAAGTCAACAAAGTACCAGGATACAAAATGAACATGCAAAAATCAGTTCCATTGCTATACGCTAATAATGAACAATTAAAATTTCTGGAAAATATGAAAACAATTCCATTTATAACAGCATCAAAAAGAACAAAACACTTAGGAACTAACTTAAACAAGTAGGTGAAAAGATATACAATAGAAATTACAAAACATTGGTAAAAGAAATTAAAGAAGGTATAAATAAATAGAAATACAGTTCACGTTCATGGATTAGAAGACTTAATAGTGTTAAGATGTTAATACTGTCCTGATTCGTATGGCTCAGTTGGTTGGGTGTGGTCCCACAAACCGAAAGGTTGCTGGTTCAACTTCTGGTCAGGGCACATGCCTGGGTTGTGGGTTCAGTCCTTAGTTGGGGCACTTGCAAGAGGCAACTGATCAATGTGTCTCTCTCCATTCAATGTTTCTCCCCCTCTTTTTCTCCCTCCCTTCCCCATTCTCTAAAAATAAATAAACAAAATCTTCAAAAACATATGTTAATACTACCCAAAGTGATGTACACAGTCAATATAATTTCTATCAAAATGCCAATGACATTTTTTGCAAATAAAGAAAAACCCATTTTAAAATGCATACGGAATCTCAAATAGACAAAACAATCTTGAAAAGAGCAAAGCTAGAGGACTCAAACTTCCTGATTTCAAAAATTTACTACAAAGTTACATCAATGAAAATACTTTGGTACTGGCATAAAGACAGACAGACATACAGACTAATGAAATAGAATACAGAACCCAGAAGGAAACCTTTAAATATACTGTCAGATGACTTTTTTAAAAAATTTACTTACTTATTTTTAGAGTGAGGGGAAGGGAGGGGAAGAGAGTGAAAGAAAGAGAGAGAGAAACATCAACCCATCTATTGCCTCTCGCAGGGGTGACCAGGGACAGGCCCACAACCCAGGCATGTGCCCTGACCAGGGATCAACCCAGCAACCTTTCACACTGCAGAAGGATGCCTAGTCAACTGAGCCACACTGGTCAGGGCTGTCAAATGACTTTTAACAAAGATACCAAGATCTAATGGTAGATTTTACTGGATTTAATGGAGAAAAGACAGTTTTTTCAAGAAATAGTGCTGGAAAAACTAAATATGCACATACAAAAAAATAAAGTTGAACCTTTACCTAACACCATACATAAAAATTAACTTAATATGAATCAAAGACCTAAAAGTATAAATCTCTTAGAAGAATATAGGGAAAAAGCTTAATGGCATTGGATTTAGCAATGACAAGAAAAGGATAAGCAATAAAAGAAAAAGTAGACACAGTATTTCATGAAAATTTTAAAAATTTGTCCTTCAAAAGACAGTTATCAACGGAGTAAAAAGGCAACCCACAGAATGCAAAGAGTATTTGCAAAATCATATATCGGATAAGAGGTTAATATCCATAGTATATACAGAACTTTAAAATTCAACAAAGAAAACCAAACAACCCAATTAAAAATGTGCAAAGGACTTGAATAGACATTCTTAAGCAAACCTCCCCCTAAAAACCCATGGACATAGACAACAGTATAGTGATGACCAGAGAAAAAGGTGGGTTGGGGTTGGTTGGAAGGAAAAGGGCAGATAAATGGTGATGGAAGGAGACTTTACTTCAGGTGGTGAACAGAAAATGCAATACACAGATGATATATTATAGAATTCTACACTTGAAATCTATATAATTTTATTAACCAATGTCACCCCAACAAATTCAATAAAATTAAAAAAACAACAATGAAAACTAAACAAAGTGTGTTTATCAGACTGGAAAAAGAGAGAAGATATACAAATGGTCAACAATCACATGAAAAGATGTTCAACATCATTATTTAGAAAATGCAAATCAAAACTCTAGTGAGATAACACCTGATACCCAGTAGGAATGCTACTATCAAAAAAGAAAGAAAGAAACAGAAAATAACAAGAGTTAGCAAGAATGTGGAGAAAGTGGAAAATTTGTTCATTGTTGGTGGGAATACAAAACGGTATATCCACAGTGGAAAACAGTATGGTGGTTCCTCAAAACATTAAAAATAGAAAAACCGTATGATCAAGTAATTCCACTTCTGGGTATATACCCAAAAGAAGTAAAGGCAGGGTCTCAAAGAGATATTTGTACACCCACATTCAGAGAAGCATTATTCATGATGGCTAATATGTAGAAGCAACCCAAGTACACATTTATGAAAAACAGATGAAGGAAATACAGTTTACATATACAATGGAATATTATTCAGCTTTTAAAAGAATAGAAATTCTGACATATGCTACAACATGGATAAAACTTGAGGACATTATGCTAAGTGAAATGAGACAGTCACAAAAAGACAAACAGTACATGATTCCATTTATACGAGGCACACAGAATAGTCAAATTCATAGAAAGCTGAATGGTGGTTCAGTGGTTAAGGGGGAGGTGGAAATGGGCAGTTGTTTAAATGGGTGTAAAGCTTCAGTTTTACAAGATGACAATAGCTGTGGACATGGGTGGCAGTGATGGTTTCACAACATTATGAATATATTCATTACCACTTAAGTATATGTGCAAAAATAGTTAAGAAGTTAATCTAAGATTATGTGTATTTCACCAAAAAAATGAAAAGAGAAATACAGACTTCTTCAGCAGGGTCATTAGCCTAAGGAGTTTTGAATCATGAGTGATGTAACGTGCTTTGTGGCTGGCTATTCACAGAGAGACATTTCTTCCTCCTACTCTTTATCATAGTGATCCACTTTCATGTGGCATTCAGTGTTTCCAAACAACCACAACCCTGGAGAGCTCCTGAGCTCTAAAAAAAGAAATCAAGGAAAGGAAATAAAACCCTTGCCTACCGGGGTCCAGAAAGGGCTGGCCTTCCCCAGCAGAGCCATAGCTCAGTTCTTGCAACCCTGCCTGTGGGATCCACGCCTCTGCCACTGGGGCCTCAGGGACAGGTCCCATTGCTTGGAGTGGGGGTACCTCCACATGGATGTTTGGTGGTATGTCTGTCATTCCAACTGCTGCCAGGTCTTCCAAGAGCATTTCCTGCCTATCGATCTGCGGAAAATGCCAGAACCAATCACTCCAAATTCCAGACCAGCAGTGCCCAGTAGCAATATACTGCAAGCCACCCAAGTCATTTTAAATTTTCCAGTGGTTATATGAAAAGTAACAGAAATAGGTAAAGTCAATCTTGATAATATGCATTATTTAACCCAATGCTATATTCTGCCATGTATAATGTACACCTACAGTTTTGTGCACATTATACATGGAATTATTATACCCATGGTAGGTAATCATTATACCCACATATTATGCACATCCTTATTGTTCCCTCAAAAATTTGGGCAAAAAAGTGCACATTATATACAACAAAATATAGTATATCAAAAATATAATTTCATAATGTAACCAACATAAAGAATTATTAATATGATATTTCACCTGTTTTGTTCAGCCTGCATCTTCTGAATGTGGCGTGCATTTTATACTTAACAGCATATACCAATTTGGTCTAGCCACATTTCTAGTGCTCAAGTGCCACCCTTGGCTGGTGTCTACCATGTCGGCAATGCAGGATTACACCACATGAAGACAACATCTCATGTAGCAAGCCAAACGAGGAGACACAGAAAGGAAGGGAAATCATAAACACATTCCATCCTAGAGGCAGCAAACTTTGGAAGAGTCCTGTTCATGCAGGCTAACTGCAGAGTCCCATCAACACACAAGACTCCAGTGCCCCTAATGCCCAACTAGAACTTTCTCCCTTCTCCAGAGATGCTGCCCTGTGCTCAGCTATTGCATACTTCAAACAGGCTTTACTCAGTGCTTCTGAACAGAGGGCAGGGCCACCACCCCCAGGAGGTGTTTTGGATATGATGGCAGGTGCTGGCTATCAGAATTTAGTGGGCAGAGATGGGAGTATAGATAATGAACAGTGCAGAGTTTCTCCAGGTCCCTATCAAATTTGGAGTGTCCCCTTCACGTATTCACATAGGTAAAAGAACCTGTCAAGAGCCTCACCATGTTGGTCATGTAATCACAATACATTTTTGCAAATTTTAGCTTGACTTGACTTTTCTAGGGAAGCACTACTTTGGAAATCAAAGAAAGACTAAACTACCAATTGTTCAGATTCACCAAAAGTTGTTTGCCACTATAGAAAATACATGACCAGTAGCAACATTGCTCATAGTGTTCTAGCTGTGTCTGCACTCGTCCAGACATGTGTATGCTGAAATGCTTATTAGTTTATAATACACTATATTCCTTTTCTTTTATATTACTTCTAAACCCTGACTTACAGATGGCAGACCATTTTAGAAATAGCCAGAGTATAAGTATGTTAGGGTTTCTGGGTTGTATTGGTCTGTTGCCTATTCTTTTTTTTTTAAATAGCACTTTAAAAAGGTACTAACCATTATTAGGTCATGGGATATATAAAAACAGGCTTTGGTCTGCTTTTGGTCCACAGACCATACATTACTTATTATATTGATGGTTTTGATTTTGTGTATATAAGCAGATTATACTCTCAAAAACTTTCATCTTAGGATAGCAAAGGGGACATTACCAAATATTTGAGGAGTTGAATTTAATAATTGACAATCACCCACCCATATGCTGATTCTAACAAAATGGAAAAGGAAAATCACTGCAGGGAAATCTTGGGCCAAAAACACAAAATGTCTAAACCAGTACCAGATGTGCCTGCCACTCCTTTTGGTTAATTACCCAGATCCCAAACTTTTTCTCACCTGTGGCTCTGGTATCTCAAGTTCTCTCTGTAAGTCTTCTATCAGTGACACAACTCTTTCTCTATTCTCTGGGCAATGTTCCCTCACCCAGGTCTCTATCTCTGTAGGCAGAATTGTTAGGAATTGCTCCAACACTAGAAGCTCCAAGATTTGTTCTTTAGAACGCATCTTTGGCTTCAGCCATTGACAGCAAAGCTCCCAGAGTTTGTTGAAAGCTTCATGAGGCCCAGCAGCTTCTTTGTACTGGAACTGCCTGAAGCGCTGACGGAACACTTCAGAATCAGTATCATACTCTTGAAACACCGAGCCCTGATTCAAGGAGGCCTGGATTGCACAACCCAGGGCAACAGCCATTGCCCACTTCCAGCAGTGTCCAATTTATCTGGGCCTGAAGTTTCAGACTCCAATTTGGTTTTTTTTTTTTTGTATTTCTTGGGTGGAGGACCTACAGCTGAGGACAGGGCAAATGAAAAAGGAGAAACAGAAGTGGTTACCAGAGGGTATCCTTACCTCCCTTAATTGCTTACTTTTCACCAAAGCCCTAAAGCAGCAGATTGTAATCTTTTCAGTGGTTTTGAGAATCTGATGAAAGCCATGGACTCACTTCCTAGAAAAATACACATATAAATCCAGTTTCAAAAAGCTCACAAAGTCTTCAAGACCATCCATGGACCCTCTAGAACTGTTCTGTCCAGTATGGTAGTCAGCAGTACCATGGGCAGTTTAAATTTAAATTATTTAAATATAAAAATTTAGTTTCTCATTCATACAGTCACATTTCAAGTCCTTAGTAGATATTGTTGCAAAAAGTTCTATCATCTCTGTTCTCGAATTCCTTGTACCCAAGGCTAAGAATCCTTTCCCTTAAATTAACTCCTATAGCTCTGAAGGCCTGTATCCCACTCCCAGTCTAATAACAATTTTCTTTTGTTTCTGAACATAGGTGAGCCACAGAGGAATACTGGGAAGCAATACTTACAATACTGGTGAACAACCCTGATAGTTCATCTAGCTCTGAGTAACCCTCAGTCACCTTCAATCACTGGCATCTTAGCGAGAGCCATGCCCTGCAAAGGCAACAACTCAACAATCCCCCATTCTTCTCCATTCAGGTATGTGTAGTTCAGCCAACATCACCGTGATCCTCATCCTGCAATGGCAGTCCAAGTGGCTTTCTCATGAGAAAAACACACTGCACAG
>JAPYXV010003554.1:0-12139 GCA_028533065.1 Trachops cirrhosus
ACATGGAGGGTTAGCAACAAGGGAGTGGGAGGAGGAGAGAGGGGGAAAAGGTACAGAGAATAAGTAGCATAGATGGTAGGTAGAAAATAGACAGGGGGAGGGCAAGAATCATAGGGGAAATGTAGAAGCTAAAGAACTTATGACATATGGACATGAACTAGAGGGGGTGAATGTGGGTGGGAGAGGGTGTGCAGGATGGAGGGGAGTGAAAGGGGGAAATGGGACAACTGTAATAGCATAATCAATAAATTGTATTTTTTAACAAAGCAACCAATAAGTGCATAAATGAGTCAACAAATTGAATATCTCTCTTTCTCTCTCTGTCTTTGGCTCTCTAACTCTCCCTTCTTCCTTCTCACTAAAAAGTACTAAATAAATTTAAAAATAAAATAAAATAAATGGAATCACATAGTATGCACAGTTTTGGATTGGCTTTTGTTCTCCAGGGAATTATTTTCCATAATTCCATAAAAGTTTTTATTATTTTTTATTGTTGAGTAGTATTCCATGATGTGGATATACCACAGTTTGTTTAACCTTTCACACATTTGAGGACATTTGTTTTTTTTTTCCATTGTTGACTATTTTATATAATGCTGCTGTGATCAAATCGTGGAAAATAAATTAAATAAATAAACCACAGATAATACAGTTATGTACCTAATACATACAAAATAATTTATTCAATATATTCAAAATATTAGAATAAATAGGGCCCAGCAATGAGCATGTTTTATAAATAAAAATTTGACATAAGTTTAGTATATAGAATATATAAAAAATGTGTCAATTATGGATGATTACTGAGATCCCCCAAGTAATGAGAGAGGAGAGCTGGAGGAAATAATGGAAACAGTAAAAAGTGAAAGACAAAAGGAAAGGAAGAAAATACGATAAGACTATGATGAAAGTCAAGGAAAAATAGTTTTTTGAAATATAACATAGACACTTAAGCAGTGGGCTTCTGGTAAATGTATGTTGGTAGTCAAATTAGATAAATCTTTATTTTTAAACCTTTCAAAATTTAAATCATATTCTTCTCATACTACTTAATATATACTTACTATTTGATAATTTAAAATTCCTTTTTCCCATACTACTTAATATATATTTATTATTAGATAATTTAAACTTCCTTTCATATTTGAAAATGCATTTTGCTTCTCTAGAGTCCTCTATTAGTTTTCAAGTTGCACCTAGAGTGGGACATTTAAAAAATCACGTCAGTTGATCTTTTTCTGATACCAGTAGGTGAGAACCTTTGAGATCATATGGAAACTCTAAATCCTTTGTCTTTAATAGCAGTTAAGTATTTGCCATGACCTATGAGACAACCTGGGATTTTAGTTTTCCTAGAGTGTTAGAACAGCACTAGACTGAATCCCAGGTAAATGTGGTCCACCTTTCTATCTGGAGATTTCTTGACCTTTGCACATAGATGACAGGGAGGGGACTCATTTAATCTATCTCCCTTTCTCAGAGTCTCCTTAGAAGTCACCTTCCCACTGCCTAATACAATACAACTGTGCTCTATATGTTTCAATTTAAATCTCTCTGTTCCACACTGTGTTAGTCCCAGCCTTGCTGTAACTTGGAGATGGATGGCAATACTTGTGAATATTATTATTTGTAACCCACATCAGACTATCTCCAAGAACACAGCCACTGAGCCATCACTCAACAAGCCATGCGTTGTTGACAAAGACTATTTGTGCATCTAATGCAAGGGGACTTGAAAATTAAATCATTTCATTGGGACTAAACTATTAACAGTCACTTAAACCTGATGTAGTAAGAGTATTTTTTGAAGGAACTTCACAGTGGTTTACAAAAGCTTTGAATTGTGTTTTGCTGCTTGTAGTAATTATATATTTTTTTCTTCCAGGATATATAAGAAATGTTTACCTAACATCTGGCCTTTGTCAACTGACCTTGAAAACACCCATGAGATACTTTCTTTAAATGGAATTTTGTTCACCATCACTGCTTTCACCTTGACTTCAACTGACTACCCACACAGCTAGCTGAGC
Source organism: Trachops cirrhosus (assembly GCA_028533065.1). Classification (NCBI taxonomy): domain Eukaryota; kingdom Metazoa; phylum Chordata; class Mammalia; order Chiroptera; family Phyllostomidae; genus Trachops; species Trachops cirrhosus. The sequence continues at coordinate 2,031 of JAPYXV010003554.1, forward strand.
AGCTGGGTATGACAGGTTTCTCCCTGTCATTATTTAAGCATGGTTGCAGGCACTGATTACTAAACTCATATTTAATCTCTATTGCCAATGAAATGTTACAGTATTTTTCTTACTGGTTTTTGCCTCTTATTGGAAGTATAATTACAGCAATATTAGTAAGATAGAATATGAGAGAATTCTTTGATGCTTTCAGGTTAGTGAGAGCTATGGGTGCTGCGTGCATGTCTGTCTAAGCGGCTAATTCTCAGATCAGATTAGGAAAGCTTTGGGTGCTTTTTAGCTTTTAATCCCTACTTTCTTAATTCAGTGTATAAACGTAAGCAAAAAAAAGTATTTTAATCTCTTTGAAACAAATAAATTTTGAACTACCTTTGCATAGATGGTTTACTTTTATTTTTTAATGAAAAGCTCTTGAGTTTTTCTCTCTTGAGGGGTCTCATTTTTATGTTCTACTTTACAATTCATATAGATCAAATATAGTACTGGAATCACTATGGGATCAGCTTTGGTCTGATTTATTTACTAATACTGTTCCTCTGGTTTTTCAGAGTGGGAGAGTTAATTTCCTGAAAGCACAATATTTCTAAAAATTAACTAGACACAAATGTAGTTTGTAAGTGTCTTGGAAACTTGTCTTTGCTATATGGACCCTATTTCCTATTGCAAATTCAGTCGACTTTTTGATCCTACTTTTATAGCCTTGAACCAGTTTGTAGACTCCAGAGTGCAGGAATATTGGTTTTCCGTGCTGCTGCTGTCCCCCTCCATAGGAACCACTGCATTCAGTCTTAGAATGAAGGTTGGAGGAATGAATAATTTTTGCAGCTGGACAACTAATAATAATACTTTGCAGCTTTAAGAGATCTTTTGTGGTACCAATTGCTCTGTTGAAATTAACTTTCCGTATCTGTGTATTGAGAGAAACATTGGGACTTCAGGTTCTTAGGCCAAGACTAGGGGGTGGGGACTCACAGAAAGACGGCAAGGGTGGAGTATAGAAAGGTCCACATTTTAGGAAAGTGGTGATGGCTGAGGACAGATGGTTCACAGCTAGTTTTTCTAGAGTAAATAATGTAGATACCATTGGTTTCCTCCTCTTCAGCCAGCTGAAACTGTATTGGTCTATTGACACTAACATAAAATGTTTGGACCATTTGAAATTTTTGCCATTACCTCATCCTGGGTTGGAAGCACTGCCTAACTGATGGTAAATGTGGGACTTTTGTGAGCATTTTACTGCTGTGGCCTGTGGCCATTTCAGCCCTACACCTGCCAGTCTGGCGACCTGACAGTCCACAGTTGTGTTCAGGTTTTGTATCTAGGCTCAGCATTCCTCACTTGCTGCAGTTTGCCAGAGTGTCACCAGGAACTGATGTAAGGAAAAGGGATGCTTTCTTACTTTGGGGATTCTCAGGAAAGTTAGACTCGATATCTCTTCCACTGCCTGCTATATCCTGCATTTCCAAACAAAGACATTTTGTTCAGGTATCTGTTTTCATTTTCTAAAAAATCACTGTGCTGCTATGGAGAATTGTGACTTCATGGCCAAAATTATCTGGAATATGACCAGGGTTGTAAATATCTTCCTTAAACAATTCTCTATTTAGGTGGAAGTAACCAGAAAAGAAACAATAGTTTCATTGTGTAAGGGAGTAGACCATTTTGTTTTTAACATTTAATCTGCCTTGTTGAATCAATTCAAACAAAATTTGACTTGTGGTTAACTCTAGATAGGGATCCCAAATTCCTAACACCATCCCCATGCTTTCAGTTCTTTCTTTTTCTGAGAAATAAAATATATGCAAGATGGATTGTTATAAAAGTAATAGGTGTTTGTTATAGAAACTTTAGACACAATGATAAATAATAAAAAGAAAAAAACTAGTAGTTTTCACATTTTATATCTGTAGATAATCAGGGTTTATATTTTGGCATATGCCCCTCTAGATATTTTTCTATCTGTATGGGTTTCAAAATCCCTGCGATAAAAACTCTTATGGACACTGTCTAATGACTGGTTGAGGACAAACACCTGGACTTAGAACTGGTGGTTCTAATGCAAAACCTCTTTATAAGTGTTTTGATATATGTAGTCAAATTACTTCCCAAAAGGTGGCACCAATATTTATTACTACCAGAAGTATGCCCTATACTCTCCCCAATACAATTAGTTGCTCTCAAATCTTTGCTTACATGCTAAGTGAAAAATGCTATTAGTAGAGATTAACCCCCCTTTTTTCCATAGGTTTACTGGTCATTGTTTATTTTTTTTGTATGTGTGTGTGTGTGTAGTATAGCTGATTTGTAAAAGATCTCTGTTAAGATAGTATGTTGTAAATATTCTCATTTTTATATATCTTTAATTTAGTAATGTTTAATACTAAAGTTTTAAGTATTTGTGTATTTGGATCTATTAATCTTTTTTCCTGTGTAGTTTCTTCTTGGTATTATGTTGTTAGATTTTAAAATATACAAAGCCACACCCCACCCAGTGCCCCATTTTGAGAACATGAAGGATTTTTCCTACCACTGGGCACGGTTTGAGCAGTACAGGGCAGGGTATCTTTCTCCATGCCTAGCATAGCCCTGAGTACCCATGCATGTCTTCACACTGGAGAAATATTTCCTCTGATTCATAAAGACTTTGTTTACATTAAAAAACATTGGATGTATTATTTGGGATTTAGGATGATTTTGTTAAAAAAACATTATAAAAAGCCTACTACAAGCTTATTTTTAACTTGAAGTTTTGTTTGTCTTTTCAGGAAGTATCTTTAGGAAATTATACTGTAGTTATAGTAAATGTAGACATATTTCCCTCCAAAATAAAACACAGCATTTATAAAAATGAAAATTTAAAAGTCAAGATTTTGTGATACCCATAGCTGAAAATTTGAAATTGATTATAGAAAATATATAATCATAGAGATAGTGACTATAAGGTTAATTAATGTCCGGGATATTAAACAGATGGGTGATGATGAGTTGGACCTGTCCTATAAAGGGTGTGTTTGGAAGGGTGGCTGTCAGAAGAGGTAGCAGGCATTGTGTTAGAACCATTAATAGGGGTAAGAAAATAGTAAAGCTATGGGCTTGTTTTCTTTTTTAACTCTATGAATAGTCCATATAGTAGCTAGCTCTTTGCTGATGTGCATGAAATAAGATTGGAGTACCTATAATACATTTACATGAGGAAAAAATAATACCTTTCAACTTACTGTAAGGATTACAGAGAGAATAACAATGTTAGGCATTTCTTTCAGGAAGAAGCCTTGTGTTGGAACCCTTTCCTTTCTAAATATTTCATTGTTTAACAGTGGAGTTTAAAAAGGATCATAGAAAGAAAATTTTTTTCCTCATAGAATTATATGCCCCAAAGTGAGGATTTTTATAGGCATATCAAGGCAAATGGAGGAATATTTCAACACATTTATTGCCATGTCATTGTGCCACCTGCTGGGGCATAGGACACAGGGAGACCTGTGCTGCACATGCCCTAGGAAGCTGATTATTGCAACCCCTTCATGGTGCTGCCCAGAGCTGTTTGCAAGTGCCCACTGCCTCCCTCCTCTCTTGTTCCCTGCAGAGCACTGCCTGTAGCTGTGCTGTAGGATTTTTCAGTCATCGGAGGGCAGACATTTCATTCTACACAGGTGTTACATAAGTGATCAACACTGGATTAGGGACTGATTAGAAATTTTAATTTATATATTTTAGAAATCATAATCACACCAAAATGGAGCAGAAATTATGCTTTAGTAATGAGGTAGAACAAATGAGAAGAACATTTGAAATTGGACATTATGAATTATAGAAATAAAATTTTAAATATAATGTTTTTATTCTAGTCTTTTTTGAATATGCACTACGGAGACACACAGATAAGTGGCACAGCTCCTGTCCTCAGGGAACAGGATAGGCAAGGTTATATGACCACAATAAACAACCCCCACCTCTCAGGAGAGCTCAGTGGATGGTAGTGTTTGTATCTTGCTTGTGCTATATGTCAAGCACATGTCAGCAGGAGGTCCTGCTCATCCTTGTCACTCAAGGTCCCAGGCCGAGGAAGTCTCCATTTTTTCCTGTTTCCCCTGTAGTGAGGGGAGAAGATAGCAGTAGTATTTTGTACTGGGTACTTAAATGCTTTCACCAGGAAATAATGCATACTATTTCTGTTTATATTTCATTGGCCAGAACAAGTCACATGGCTATCCCTAACTTTAAAGGAAAAGAGAAGTAGAATTCTACAATGTTTCCAGAAGAGAACTGAAATATTTGTAAATATCTCTAAAGACTACATTCCCCTGACCCCCACGAAAATGCACTATTAGGTTGAAGAATCAAGATACAGGCACATGAAATCTTAAGATTAAATATACATATAAATGCAAACAATATCAGAAACCCAATTCAGTTCAAAATTTACTAAAGGGATAGTATATCTCAGGTACTGTGTTAAGCATTGAGACTACAAAGATGTAAAAACCAGTCACAAAAGAACTTTATGTTGAATTAGGGACATACACAGAGATTACCTAAAAAAATGAAATAAGGACTCTGCAAAGCAATAAGGCAAGAGATGTAAGATACAGATCATAGAGGGCTTTGGGCCATATTAAGTAGCTTGGGCTTTTGAAGGGTTATGAGCAGAGAATGGGCCTGATTAGATTTTTGTTTTAAATAAATCATGAGTTATCCATTGTAGATAAATTTGAGGAAAGCAGGATCAAAGGCAGAGTAACTAGTTAGAGTTGATTACCTCAGTCCTAGTGACCTAGGAGGAGAGTTCTAAGCTACAGCATTGAGTGGAGATGGGGATAACGGAGTGAACATGTGGAGTTTTAAGGATATTAAAAAAAAAAAGGCAGGACTTTTATAAGTGACTGAATGTAGAAAGAGAGTAACAAGTCAGATATGAGTTTCATATTTCTAGCCTGGCGGAGGGTGATGTGACCACAAAGACAAATGTGGCATGTCCAAGAAAGAGGAGCCCTGGTGTGGTCAATAATGAGTTTTAAAGACTACTGATGTAAACTCAGTAAGTTCAGGGACTTTGTCTTGTTCAGTGCTGTATTCCAGTGCCTTGAATGGAGCATAACATATAATAGTGATTCAATAAATGTTTGATAAATGAATGGATTTTATGGAGTAAGATTTTCATAGGTGAAGAGATAGATTTGGTGGTGGTGGGTGATGGAAAGCAGGGACCAAAGTGGCTGGAGCTTTACACCCACACCTCACCCAGTCACCAGGATTGTCTGGGAAGGGGCATGACATTGAATGGGGCCACTCTCTATAGCTGAGGCAGACCCCGAAGAAGTTGACAAAGGCTGTCTTTTTCCCTGTCCTGCCCACCTTTGAGTAGCAACTCCTTCTTTGAAGAGGCATCTGGGTATCACATTATCTATAAAGTGTTGTGTCTAGATAAGATTGGGAAAAGTGAGATAGGTTATCTCTGTGTATCCTCTGATCTAACCATAGTGAGAACACAGTATTTGTGACTCATATACTACTGGACAAGTCCAATGTAGCGAGTGAAAGCATCAAATGGCACATGTCATAGGCTGTGGCCTGCTGAGATGGATGTTAGTGAGCAGGAGTTTGTTAGGAAATGCTCTTGGGGTCACCAGCTCTCTGAGGAGAAAGACAAGAGGACTAGGCAGAAGGAGAAGCTGGCCTGTGAGGCAGCCTCAACACAGGGAACTCTGAAGCTGGTGAAGGGGGACAGACCTTTGTTTCTCCACATAAACCAGTCGTTGGACGTAGGTACTCTGGGAAGAGGGTGTGGCCATCGTTGAGATGACACTCTTCAGCTGAAGCAATTGTGATGAGGGCTAACAGGGCTTCCTGCTAGAAGCCCTTTCGGCAGCTGGGAGAAAAGTCCTTCAGTCCTGAGGGGAGCTCTGAGAGGCACACCCCAGCATGACACTTCTACCTCCTGCAGAAGTCTACCAAGCCCATCCTGGCTAACTTTGATGCCAATACTAGTAGTAGTAGTAATTGGCTTAAAAAAGTCCTGAACAAATGCTGAAAGAAGAGCTCAGACAACAGGTAGAAACTAAAACTATCTCTAAGCAAATCAGAAAAAAGTCAGCCTCTCTATAGTGGAGTCCAAGGCAAGATTTCTAGGGGAAAAGAACAACTTACATTTGACCGCCTTGAAGGTAAGATGCTGATCCAGTAATATTTTTTAGCTGACTTATTTGGATTTTCACTTGGACTTCACTCAAATGCCAAAGGATTTAAGTAGATTATTTAACCCATTTTTTTTCTAGAGTGTAGTATGGCAGTGCTTTGTCATTTTGTGGTGTCTTCTTTCATTTTCAGCAGTTTCCATTTAATCACTGTACCTGCTGTACTCACTGTCCTGATCACTCAGCAGACCCCACTGCCATTCAAGGCTCTCTGGCTGTAGGTTCCAGTGTACTCTGTGCCTGATTATTTGGCTCCCACTCTGCACACAGCTGCACTCTCCCTTGAGCTGTGAACAGAGGATGTTTTTTCACAGTTGTAAAACATAGGAAATCATCCACACCAATCCTTACAAAGAGCCCAGGGAGCCAAAGCCGTTCCAAATGAGGTGTTTCTGTCAAAACAGTATGGCAAAAGGGACTCTGGCTATGAGAAGGAGGCTGGTGCATTTTGTTTCATTACAAAATCAAACCAGGAGTGAGAGGAGGTTAAAATATCTTTATTTAGTCCTCAGTCACTGTCATGGCTAGCTCACAGTGCTATGGAATTGTGAGGGAGGGAGACATAGCAGAAGGAGCTCTGCACTAGACATCAGCCCCTCTTAGCCCCTGACATCTGATTACCCATGGATCAAGCCTCATTTCCTTATCACTCCCACTGCCCAGGAGAGTGTTTCACAGTGGGCGCTCAGAGTGTGTGCTTTTGTTATATGAATTTTCCCCCCTGCTGAATGTAGCTTGTATAAAGAAAGAAAATAGGGGTGGGAAAAGGCTAAGTAGTTATGTAGAGTAACTAGAGGCAATCTGGCTTCTCACCCAGGTGTCTGGGCAACTAGGGGAAGCAGTTTCCCATAACCTTGAAAATAGGCCTGATAAGTAGTGTTCTCACAGCCTTGAGACTGGGTCCAAATAACAGTTCCCATAACATTGAATGGGCTCACATGCACAGAATCTCACTATGTTATACAACCTATTTTGACTCTCTGCAGGCTTTGTTTGTCTCTAGTATTTAGGGAGGTAGGGACTCCCCACTGGGTGCTACACAAGGGGACAGGTGACATGCAATGAGACATGCAGGCGGACACAAGGCTAGCAGTGTGCATGGCTCGCCCACCCGTGAATAAAGGCATTTGAAGCTCCCCATGGTTCCGTGGATATTCTTCTATCTTCCCGAATCTAGAGTGGACCTGTCAGGCTTTGAGCAGTTGCAATACAAGTTATAAAAGTTTCCTTTTAATCCACATTGCACATTCCTCTACCCCCATCACCCAGAGCACAGTACACTTTTTCTAACATTGTACCTTGCAACCCAATGGAAACATCCTTATATTTTCCCTTGTGGAATATTCTGTTTGGACTTGTTTGGACATGTGCTCAGACTTGGAGCAAATTTTATGTCCAAAGAATAGAGTCCTGTGATTGGGCAGACTTAACTATTGCATTTCTACCATTCTCTACTTCTTGTTATTCTATTAGGTATATGATTAATCTTTTCTTCTATTCTTCATGTTTCTTAATCCTTCCTGCATGATTTATACTCTGTTATAGTTGATTGTGCTGCATTTTGTGTAATTTCCTCAAATATATTTGTTGTTTACTTATTCTGTCTTGAGCTGTTTTCATTTGCTATAACCTACTCATTGAGTTTTTAAAAATTTTAATAATTTTTGAAATAAAATAGTTTATTAAAATGTAAATTTGTTCCTAATACTTTTTATTTTGGTAAAAAAATAAATCCAAATAACATGAAATCTACCCTCTTACTAAATTTTTAAGTATCTGGTCTTAACTACAGGTACAATGTTGTACAGCAGCTCTCTAGAACTTTTCCATCTTGCATAACTGACACTCTGTGCCCCCTGAACAGTAACTGCCCATTTCTAGCTGTCCACATAGAAGCAGCCACTATGCTACCTTGCACTTCTATGATTTTGACAACTTGAGATATTTCATGTAGGTAGAATCATGCTGTATTTGTCCTTCTGTGACTGGCTTATTTCACTTAGCAGTAGGTCCTCAAGGTTCATCCATGTTGTAGCATATGACAGGATTTCTTTCCTTTTAAATACCATTGTAGGTATATACCACATTTTCTTTATTCATTTATTGTTGGGCTGCTTACATTGTTTTTACCTTTTGGCTATTGTGTATAATACTGCTATGAATATGAGAGTGCAGGTGTCTTGAGATTTTGATTTTTTAAAAAATAAATGCCCTGAAGTGGTATTTCTGGATATCTGGACATGATGGTTCATATGGTAGTTCTGTTTTTAATATTTTGATGAGACCTTATACTGTTTTCCACAGCAATTATACCAGTTTATATTCACCCCAATAGTACACAGCATTCTAGTTCTTCCACGTTGTCTCCAATACTTCTTATTTTTTATTGTTTTATTTTATTTTTAGAGTGGCCATCCTAACAGGTGTGAGCTAATACTTCATTATGGCTTTGATTAGCATTTCTCTGATGATTAGTGATATTGAGCATCTTGTCATATGGCTGTTAGCCATTTGTATATTGTCTTTGGAGATATGTCTATTTAAGTCCTTTGCCCACTTTTAAATCAGGTCATTTGTTTCTGCTATTCAGTTGTGGAAGTTTTTTTTTTAATATTTTGTATATTAAACCCTCATCAGCTAGATGGTTTACAAATAGTTTTGCCCATTCTGTGGGTTGCCTTTTTACCCTACTGATTCTTTTTTTTTTTTTTTTTTTTTTTTGCTGTTCAGAAAATTTTTAGTTTCATGTAGTCACACATCTATTTTTCCTTTGGTTGCCAAATACAAGAAATCATTGCCAGCAGAAATATTATGAAGATTTTCTTTATGTTTTCTTCTAGAAGTTTTATTATTTTAGGTCTTATATTTAAGTCTGTAATCCATTTTGAGTCGATTTTTGTGTGTGGTGTAACGTGAGTCCAATTTAATTCTTTTGCATGTGGATATCCCATCTTCCCAACATCATTTGTTGAAGAGAATATGCTTTTTCCATTGTATAATCTTGGCACTCTTGTCAAAGATCATGTGGCAATATATGCATGGAGATTTCTGGGCTCTCTATTCTGCTTCATTGGTCTATATATGAATCTTTATGCCAGTGCCATACTCTTTTGTCTACTATAGCTTTATAATATAGTTAGGATATTTTTTAATTTATTGATTTGAGATTCAGAGAGAGAGAGAAAGGAAGAGAGAGACAACAATTTGTTTTCCACTTATTTATGCATTCATTGATTGCTTCCTGTGTGTGCCCCAACCAGAAAGGGAACCTGCAACTCTGGTACATCAAGACAATGCTCCAACCAACTGAGCTACCTGGCTAGGGCTGCTTTGTAACATATTTTGAAGTTATGCTTTCTCAAGATTGTTTGGGAATCATTAACTTTTTTCTTTTTTTTTTCAAGATGCAAGGAGTTTATTTATTTATTTTTAGTTTAGTTTATTCAGTACAGTTTCTATCCTTTATTCCCATTCCAGCCCACCCACCCATTCCTCCCCTCCTCCCTCCCCTTTCCAACACCCCTACTTTTGTCCATGTGTCCTCTATATATGTTCCTGTAAACCCTTCCCTTCTCCCCTGAAATTCCCTCCCCTCTCCCCTCTGGTCACTGACTACCTGTCCTCTATTTCAGTGTCTTTTGTTATATTTTACTATTTCTTTGTTTTGTTGTTTAGGTTCCTGTTAAAGGTGAGATCATATGGTATTTGTCTTTTAATGCCTGGCTTATTTCGCTTAGCATCATGCTTTCAACTCCATCCATGCTGTTGCAAAGGGTATGAGCTCCTTCTTTCTTTAAGCTGCATAGAATTCCATTGTGTAAATGTACTATAGTTTTTTGATCCATTCATTTACTGATGGACACCTAGGTTGCTTCCACCACTTAGCTATTGTAAATTGTGCTGCTATGAACATTG
>JAPYXV010003555.1:0-12138 GCA_028533065.1 Trachops cirrhosus
GTGAAAGACAAATACCATATGATCTCGCCTTTAACAGGAACCTAAACAACAAAACAAACGAGCAAGCAAAATATAACCAAAGACACTGAAATAGAGAACAGGCTGACAGTGACCAGAGGGGAGAGGGGAGGGAATTTCAGGGGAAAAGGGTGAATGGTTTGCAGCAACAAGTATAAAGGACACATGGACAATAACAAGGGGGGCGGGTAGAATCAGGAGGGAGGGGGTAGAACCAGGAGGGAGGTGGGGAGAGCTGGGGGGTGGGCTGGGATGGGAGTAAAAGGCAGAAAATTGTACTGGAACAACAATTAAAATAAATTTTTTTAAAAAAAGAAATACTACTTTATTTTCACAGATGGCATAACAGCTTTGTTACTTTCTGTTACCCTGGCTTGGGTGGGAGTGGTTTATCTCATAAACATTACATTTATGTTCATTCTTAGTAGAGAAAGGACACAAGAGGGATTTTTTCAGTGATCAACCAGACATTCAATAAGTCTACCAGCTGCTGACTCCTTCAAATCTGTAGCCATATGATTTTTCAATATGGCTCAAAGCTAGGTCACTGCGTTCCTTAGGCCTTCCTCATCTACTCACCTGGGATGAAGATCAGGAAAAGCCCACTGCTAATCCAGTTAACACCAAGCACCAGACATTCTTCTAAGTACATTACATATATGAAACTGAGGCACAAAAATCTTAACCGATTTGCCCAGACCACGAAATGAAGAAGTGGTAAAGCTGGATTTGAACCCGGGCAGTCTAGCTTCTGAATCCATGATTTCAAAACTCCTACACTAGACCAGGGAGGAGGTGGCCATTCCCACCGCCATGACCACAGGTCAGAAAGAAGCCAACATGAGATTCAGACTGAACAAACATTTTGATAAGCATTGAAATTTGTGGGGAAACTTCCGTTCTACCTCTCATGGAGTTTCTGAAGCAACAGACCACAAGCCCACCCCTCTTCACCTTCCCATTCTCTTGCCTACCTGTTCCTCAGGTAACCTCACACAGGGCTTCTCTAGAACACCTCTACCTGCTCCCCAAGGACCCTCTGAGGGGCTGCCTTCCTTCTCCTTCTCTAAGCCCAGAATGGCTCAGCAATCACTGATCAAATTAGTCACCCAACTCCGGCCATAGTCACTTCTGCTCCCACTGGGGTGGAGAGGGGGATACAGTACAGTCCAGACACATGGCCCAAGCTGTTGCGCAGACAGGGTCTGCCCTCAGCCCACAGGGAGATACTGGCTGCTGCTTCCCCATTAGCCCCAACACAGGCTCAGGAGAAGACAGTCAGGGAACACAAAACTGGCTGTCAAGTAGAACGTACCATGCAGGTCCCCCCTGTTATTCCCTTCCTGCATTGTCACTCTGACAAGCTTTGCCTGACACAGGGGCATTCATTTTCCATGCCACCCTGCCATAAACACAGATTTGTTTGGATGGATGATAAACGAAATGCAAATGTGGCTGGAGGGCCAGTGCTGAGACTACAGGTCACACCACGCTCCTGCCTCACCCACCTGTCCCTGTGACACCTTCATCCCTGCTTTACATCTGCTGCGTCCTGTGGCTCTGCTGAGCAAAAGGTGACTGGCAGGGTGAGTTGACACAGTATTCTCGGTGGGTAGCAGGAAGTTGATGGAGAAAAATTCACTCCCTCAATGAGGTTCTGATCTCATGTTTATCTTCATTTGAACCATCCTAGGTTTTAATTGCAAGCTGCTTCCATCCTTTTTCCAGAAGCAGGCAGGACATACATTATAAAATAAATAAATGATTAAGAAACATCTAATTATTGTTATTGGTTTCCTACTTGAAGGTCCTTCCAAGCTGCTTCTTATTAAAGTCATTCATCAAGGCGCTGCTTGCCCTTTCTGCAGGCACTGCTCCCAGGACCAACGCAGAACTGGCTGTCTTACACGGCATGTGGTGCTTAGTAAACATGGGAGGACTGAGGGGTGGGAATTTCTCCCTTGGCCTTAACACTGACGTGATGGATCAGTGCTTCCTGAGCATGGTGATGAGTCTCTGACTGTGCATCCGCCTGACCACAAACACAGGTGTCAGTCTGAGCAGACGCCAGCCTCCAACTGTCTCTCCAAAGCACACGCAGAGAAACGTCTTCATTTCCCACTCAGAGACCTCATCAATTTTTCATATGCTGCAGTCCCCTGGCTTATTAAATATTTATAACAATGTCATTATTTGCCAAACAACCTTCCAGGCTATGTCTGAGGCCTCAGAGCAGGGACCTCCCTTGGGCACACCTCTTCCTCTGGAAAACCTTTTCAGTAGAGACAGTGAGTCGAACAGTCAGTTCTCTGCCTTCCTTCGCAGCCATCTCTGTAGGTTCTTTCCAGGCTTTGGTGGAGGCAAATGTGGGACCGGGGCCAGAGGAGACCAAAGCATGATGAAGCTAAGTGTCCTTGAACTGGGGTCTCTTCCATCAAGACTCACCTCAGCCATGTCGTGACCTTGACACTCTGACCCCACTGTCCCCCAATCTACTTCCAAATCACTCTCTTCTCTCTGATTCCACAGGTTATATCTCCAGGCATGAGACAAAGAACTTGCTCACTTCATGAAGATTTACTGAGCAACTGCATGTACAGAGGGTGGGCACTGCTTTGGGGGCTTGACAACACAGTGTGGCAGACGTGGGGCTGCCTCCCCAGTGCTCACCCCCTAAGTTTCTTCTCTGCCAGAGCCCATCAACACGGGCTGGAAATGCCACACCTTCTCCCTTCACTTTCCTTGCCACTTGATCACAGGCAGGTAATCATGACCCTGGCCAATGGAATGAATATAAGGAAAGATTTTCAGAGAACGAGGGTGGGTCTAAGAAATATTCTCCTCCCTGGTCCAGACAGCAAGGCAGAAAGAGGTCCTGCCTTTGAGATGGACGTTGTCATTAAAGGCCAAATCTGAGGACAAAGGTTAACATGTGGAGAATGGTGGAAAGAAGAGCATAGTCCTTGATGACACTGTGAAGCACTGAGCCAAGCCCTGTGCCTGTCCTGTTACAAGACTTCTTGTTAAATGAAGTTTTCAAGACACCTTTCTTTCACCATCAGAATCCTGCAAGAATAAAATTATTGCAGGCAAGATCCACTGGCAGATGCTACAGTTAGCACCAAAGTTTGAGGAGAAACAAGCTGTTAGCATGGTCTAACACTATCTCCCCAAGACAGTTATTAAGTACAAAAGGACATACAGTAACTTTACAGTGGAGAAACCCAGAAGGCACCACCTTAAATACACGACCAAAGTTGTAGCTTTCCAGACGCAAGACATATTTATGATGCACTGAGAGGGGCACATGGCTTTTGTAATATTTTTGCCCCCAAAATGGAAAGCCTCTATCTAATCATGACAATGCACAAGACAACCCAAACTATAAGATATTCTTTATAACTGGCCAGTACTCTTCAAAATCATCAAGTCATGAAAGGAGAGCTGTCACAGGTTGGAGGGACTGAGGACACATCACAATGAAATGTAATGTGGGAATCTGGGACTGGATTTTGGAACAAAAAAAAAAAAAAAAAATGCCACTAGTGGGGAGAAAAAACTATAGTCTTTATCAGGATTTCACCAGTTTTTCCTCTTCTGGTAACTGCTTTACTAAAAATAGTTTTGTATGTCCCCTTAATTAAGATGGTGTAACTTACCACAACTGCATGTGGACCAGGATGGCTATGAATGCAGCCCAACACAAAATTGTAAATTTACTTAAAACTTTTTTTTTGCTCATCAGTTTTTGTTAGCATATGTGTATTTAATGTGTGATCCAAGACAACTCTTCTTCTTCCAGTGTGGCCCAGAGACGCCAAAAAGTTGGACACCCCAGGCAGGACTGGAGTCACACTGTGAACAAACACAGACTTTGAAGTAATTGGCTTATGTTCATATCCAAGACCTACTACTTACTACCTGTGTGATTTTTAGGCAGGTTATTTATTCTCTCTGAGCCTCAGTACACATCTGTAGAAAGCTGAAATAATGGAGCAGACTTTGGTTGGACATTCTGTTGTTCATAGCTGAGAGTATCCAAAATGATGCAGAAACAGATGCAAAGACAAAGACTGCTCAAATGGGAACCAAACCACAGACTGGTGGGAAAGATACAGGATAATCTATTGAAGAAAAAATAAGAATTTCAGAGATGGAGAAGTTCTGTGAAAATACAGTAAGATGAAGGTGACTGCAGAGTGGCCCAAGGAGGACTTTCCCAGGTTCTAAGAAGATGGAAAGGATTTCATGTGAACATCTGGGGCAAGGGCATTCCAAGTAAAGAGCAAGTGTCACAGCCCTGTGATTGACACCCTACAAGGTGGCTTCTGTGCCTGGAGTGGAGGAAGAATGATATCAGACAGGGTTGGAAGAGTGGACAGACTTAAGAGGCTCATGCAGAAGCCCCATCAAGACTATGGCACCTTGGACTTGGATATGACCCATGGAAAGAGAAGTGGAAAGATTTAGGACATGGTTGTGGATGAAATGTAAGAAGGGGTGAACAAAGGACCCCTGGTTTCTGGACTGAGCAACTGAAATGGATGGATGGTGATGCCATTTACTGAGTCCTCGAAGAAGATGGAAGAACAAATCAGAAGTAGTATTTTATTTTTTTATCCTCACCCAAGGATATTTTTTCATTTGTCTTATTTTAAATTTGTAAGTATGTTTTATTGATTATGCTATTACAGTTGTCCCAATTTTTTCTGCCATTACTCCCCTCCACCTGGTAACCCCATTCCCTCCAACATCCCCCCCTCCTTAATTCATGTCCATGGGTCATGCATGTGAGTTCTTTAGCTTCTCCATTTCCTATACTATTCTTAATATCCCCCTACTTTATTCCATCCAATTATACTTCTTAATCCCTGCACCATTTCCCCATTCTCCCCGCTTCCCCTCTCAGCTGACAACACTCCAAATGACCTCCATATGTATGATTCTGTTTCCTGTTCTGGTTGTTTGCTTAGGTTGTTGTTTTGTTTTGTTTTAAATTCAGTTGTTGATAGTTGTGAATTTGCCGCCTTTTTAATGTCATGGTTTTGACATTTTTCTTAAGTAAGTTCCTTTAACATTCCCTGTAATAATGGCTTTGTGTTGATGAACTCCTTTAGCTTTATGTCGTCTGGGAAGCTCTTTATCTGCCCTTCTATTCTAGATGACAGCTTTGCTGGATAGAGTAATCTTGGGTGTAGGTCCTTGCTTTTCATGACTTTGAATACTTCTTGCCAGTCCCTTCTTGCCTGCAAAGTTTCTTTTGAGAAATCAGCTGATAGTATTAATGGAAATTCCTTTGTATGTAATACTCAGCTTTTCTCTTGCTGCTTTTAGATTCTCTCTTTATCCTCTCTTTATACCTTTGGCTTTTTAATTATGATGTGTCTTGGTGTGTTCCTCTTTGGTTCCAACTTGTTTGGGACTCTCTGAGCTTCCTGACTTGTATGTCTATTTCCTTCACCACATTAGGGAAGTTTTCTTTCATTATTTTTTCAAGTAAGTTTTCAATTTCTTGCTCCTTCTCTTCTCCTTCTGGCATCCCTATCATTCAGATGTTGGCATGTTTGGAGATGTCCCAGAGATTCCTTAGCCTATCTTTGTTTTTTGAATTCTTATTTCTTCTTTTTGTTCTTATTCAGTGTTTATCTCTTCCTTATGTTCCAAATCGTTGGTTTGAATCCCAGCTTCCTTTCCTCTCTGTTGGTTTCCTGTGAATTATTCTTTATTTCACTTAGTGTGACCTTCATTTCTTTTTTTTTCTCCCATACTCAAGTTCTCTGAGCATCTTGATAACCACTGTTTTGAACTCTGTGTTTGAAAGATTGGCTATCTCCATTTTATTTGTGGTAGTTCTTTTTCTGGAGTTTTGTTCTGTTCTTTTATTTAGGCCATTTTTCTTTGTGTCCTCAATTTAACAGCCTCCCTGTGTTTATTTCTGTGTATTAGATAGAGCTGCTTTTACTCCCTTAGTAGTGTGGTCTATGTAGAAAAGGCACCTGTACATTGTGTGGGGCAGAGCCTTAGGTAATTGCCAGGGTGGAGCAATCCACTTCACAGCTTTATGGCTGTGTAAGGAGGGCTCTGAGAGGGGACAATGCCACTGCTTGGCTTCTGGCGATTTACCCAGCACTCGCTCTGTTTCTAGTCACTTTACCTGCTTCCCATGTGTGACTGGCACCCTCCCAGCCACTGCCCTGGTGGTAAATCCCAGAGTTGGTGAGTCTGTGTATGTTCTAAGACCACGCTGGCCCTTTAAGTGGAGAAAATCCAGCAGTTTCTTCCATTGCCCTAACTCCCTTTGGTTTTTACAGCCAGAGGTAATGGGGATGTATCTTCCCAGTGCTGGAATCCTGGGCTGTGCCATCTGGTCTGGGGCTGGAATCACTCACTTCCTAGGATCCCTCCTGTCTGTTCCACTGCCGCTGTCACCTTTCCATGCCACACTACCTCTCTGCACATCTCCATGACTCCACCCCTCTTACCTGTCTGGATGAATATGTCTTTTTTAAATCCTTGGTTGTTGGACTTCCATAAAGCTCAATTTTCTGATGGTTCTGAGTATTTTAGTTTTGAGATCTGGTTGTAATTCTTTCTATAGTTGCATAAGGAGGCAAAGCATGTCTACTTACACCTCCATTTTGTCTGGAAGTCTAGGTTAAATATTTTAATAAGGTAATTAGTCACTCTCTGTTGGTCAAATCCAAAGTTAAATACAAGCATCATAAGACCTAGAAATTCCACTCCTAGGTATACACTTGGAAACTGCTCCAAGCATGGGATGTTGAGACTGGCATGCAATAACTGAATAGGAGTGAAGCAATGGTGTTGGTGAGCAGTTTGCATGCCTTCACTGAATCACATGAGCCCATCTGCTGTTTCAGGGAATGCACCAGGCAATGTTCTAGATCCTGAAGAAAGAGCAGCAAACATCTCTGTCCTTATGGGACTTGCATACAGATTGTTGGTTTATTATAAAAGGATATAACTCAGGAAATCCAGATGGAAGAGATGTATAGAGTGAGACGTGGGAAAAGGGCATGGAGCTTCTATGCTCACTGCACCACTCTTCCAGAACCTCCCTGTGTGCATCAACCCAGAAGCTCTCTTTCATTACTTTTAGAGAGACAGTAAGGGAGACAGAGAAACATCAATGTGAAAAACATTGACCAGCTGTCTTCCATGTGTGCTCTGACTGGGGAAACTGACAACCTAGGTATGTGCCATGACCAGGAATTGAACCCTCAACCTTTCAGTTACAGGAAAATATTCCAACCAGCTGAACCACATCAGTCAGGGCCAGAAGCAATATTTAAAAAGATAATGACTGAAACCCAAACACATTCATGAAAATGAAGGCTAAAAACAAAAACCCCACAACCAGGTCCATCATAGCAAAGCTGATGAAAAACTAAGAGTGAAATCTTCAAAGCGTTTAGGAAAAAAAGACATACTTTCAAAAGAACAGCTAGAAAACTAATGATGTTACTGAACTTAAGTGAGGGTTTGGCTGCCTGCTGCCACCAATAGGAAAATTCCAGAGGCAGAGGTTGGTGAAAAAGGAAAAAGGTCTTTATTCAAATGCTGCACAATCTGGGAAAATGGCAGACTCTTGTCTGAAAGCCCATACCCTCTGGGAAACCCAGAGGAAAGTCCAGCCACCCTCAACCAGACCAAACCACAGGCAGCATCCAGAGTTCCTTCTCCCATTTAAAGTACTATCCCTTGGGAACCATAGGCAGCCTCCGAATGGTCATCCAGGCAGATCTCAGGCTCTCTCCTTGGAACTCACAGATGTGGCTGGTGCAGCCAGCCATTCACCACATGGTTTCTGGAGCCAAAAGGTCCCACAAATGCACTGGCCAGTATGTTCACAAGGTGGGTAGGAGACCCATCACTTCCTTCCCTTGGGTTTACATTCAGTTTCCTGTGTGGGCCGGACCAGGGGCTTTTTCTGTTCAAACTTCCGCATGATCTGGGAGGGTCCATCCCCCAATCCCTTTCGTCCTCAAGCTAGACTGACAGGTTTCTTCAATATAGAACCTCCCCTTGCCACTCACTACTCTGACCTCTGTGGCACATGTGCCTGCTTTCTTCTGGTCCCACCCCCAAGTGGGTGTTGGAAGAGGGCAGGAGGGCTTCCCAACCCCCACCTCATCCAACTGTCTCACTAGCCTTACATGTGCTCAGTGCAATACTGTCTCCTATCACCATCTTGCACAGGGCAGGGGATATGCCACCACACGATAGGTGTCAATAACTGACTTATCTATAGAAATAATAAGAGGCAGGAGACCACAGAATGAAAAGGAAAGAAAATAACTTCCAACATGGAATTCTATTCCCTGTGAAAATACCCTAAAGAAAAAGGCAAAATAAAGACATTTCCAATCAGATGAAAGGCAAGAGAATACATCATTAGCACAGGCTTCAAAAAGAAACACTAAAGGGAATTCTTTAGGCAGAAGAAAAATGATTGTGGAAGAAACACTGAGACACAGGAAGGAGAGCAATGGGAAGCGAATATTGGTAAATCTCAGTGAATACTGACTTCCAGCACTAATAATAATGTTAGTCATAGGAGTTATGTATCTACATATGTTAAACATGCATACATTTGAAAGCACAACAGCAAATAATAAATGGTGGAAAGGAGAAATGGGACTGAAGTGTCCTGAGGTCCTGAAGGGGTGAAATCACTCATTTCTCTTAGACTTATAAGTCAAGAACATGTGTGGAAATCACAAGGGTAACCACTAGGAGAAAATAATGAATTACAAACAAGCTAACAGGGGAGAGAAAGTGGATTTTTAAAAATATTTGATCTAAAAGGCTAGAAAAGAAAAAAGGAATATAAAACAGGTGGGACACATATCAAAGAGAGAGCAAGACAGTAGATAAAACAAAATACACTACTAAGTATGTTAAATGTAAACAAACAAGCACCTCAATTAAGCTCCCCAATGACCAAGTGGATAGCATTAGTCACATTTCACAGGTGAAGAATTTGAGGCACAGAGAAATCCAAGTAACCTGCCCAAAATTGTCTACCCAGGAAATTGTTGGTACCAGAATGTGAACTGAGCAGCCGCCTCCAGGGCCTGAGCATGTCACCTCTCCAGGAGCTCCCCTCCTCTGTCCACCCAACACTGCTTTAGGTCAGCCCTTCCATGAACTATTCATAGGTTTCCACATCAAGTTCCTAATGGGACTCCCTGGCACCACATTGTTGCCATGGTGACTATGCTAAGGCTCAAACCCGATCTTTGCTCTCCCTGAAATTAAAATGTCTTCCTGGATTCTCATTTGTTTCGAGAGACAAATGTATTCAGTCATAAAAGGTCCTTCTAGATGAGGTCTCTGCCCTGCCCCGTCCTGCACCCTGTGTCCTATGTGAAGGGCACATAGGACACCACTATGTGACACTATGCGAGACACCACTTCATGTCATCATTCTCATTTCAGCCTCACAACCCTGCAATGCAAGTACTATCATTCTTCATCTCCTAGATAGGAAGGCACACTCAGAATGCCTAGGTGATGACCCAAGCAAATTCATTAATCCAGATGGTAAATATTCACTAAGTAACTACCATGTGACTGGCACTCTCTCAAGTCCTAGGAAAAGAACAGGGAACAAAACAGGCAAACATCCCTGACCTCCTGTGGTCAGTCGGCCAGCTGGCCCTTGGCATCCACAGGTTCCACATACGTGGGTTCAGTCAACGGCAAATCAAAAGAAAATTTTTTTAAAGTTACGTTGTTGCTGATGTGTATACAGTTAGGCAATGAAGATGATGATGGTTGCATCTGTACTAAACATGTAGACTTTTTTCTTGTTACTATTCCCTAAAATAATAGTGTAACAAGTATTTACACAGCATTTACACTGTGTAAGGTATAAGATACCCAGAGATGATTTAATATACTAAAGGATGTATGCCAGTTTTTTGCAAATACTATGTTACTTTATACAAGGGACTTGAGAGTTTGCAATTTTTGTATCTGTGAAGGGTGCTGGCCTCAATGCCCTTTGGATACCAAGGGATGACTATATTATATACAAAATACATACTGTATGTTGCATATATATTGTATAGATACTGTGGTAGCTGGTGAGTAGTGACATGAAGAAAAAGTAAGGAGGAGGAAAAGTGGACTGCAATGTTTTCAAAGTGTGGCCAAGGAAGGCCCACGTGACACTGGCATTTGAGTAAAGATGGAGAGAAGGGAATCAGCCACACAGGCATCTCAGACACAGGCCTTCTGGACGACACCAGGAAATAGGCTGCAAATGGAAATGGCAACACCTTGAGGGCAATGAGTAAGCAGAGGGCAGTGGCTCTGAAATGTTAATTTTCTATCAACTAACCGGACCCCTGACTGGCAGCAAGCTCCTCAGGGTGTGGTCCTATCTCCAGCATTTGGGCACACAAGGGGAACTGCTAAGTGAAGGAGCTTGGACTTCAATTTTGAGTGGGACAATAAAAGGGCACCTGCCCCACTACTACCCAACCTTCCCCATGCTGTCCCCCACCCATGTCTCCCCTTCCCCTCAGGAGCATGAGGAGCCTGGCACCTGTCCCTGAGTCCCAGACACTGAATTTTATACCCTGGGCCTCTACAAGTTCTTCCCACACAAAGGAAAGGCAAAGGAGAGCCAGCTGTGGGGCAGAGAGCCTGATTCTGACTACAACACTGGTTTCACTCACACTATCTCCCTACTTTCCTTAGGAAAAACTGAGTTGTTGGTCTAATTGGTGTCATATCCCTGAGTGCTCTTAAAGAATGGGACCCAGGCCACTGGGTTATATGGCATAATGCAACACCCTCTCTGGGAGAGAACAGCACTTGCCCTCTGTGTGTAGAAAACATCACAGGGTGAGAAACATGGCTAAGACCAGACCAAATCAAGACTGAATTCTAGAAGGTTCTGCATAAGGCAGATCCAAAGCACCCAGAGATGGGAAATGTACAATGACCCACATGGAGATGCCTGAGACACCACACAAGACCGCAAAAAGGAAAATCAAACATCCACCTCAGAGAACTCAGGTGTCAGCCTGGGAAAGACACAGGATGGGGATGGGCATTACAGTGGCCCATAATCACTCAAGGCAAGGGGCTTTCTCACGCCTTTGCTTTCTCCAGGAAAACTGAGAGGAAGGTAAAGTGTTCAGGGAGGGAGTTATTTTCAGATATTTGAAAATAACCCTTCAAATTCTAACAAAATGTTCCTCAAATATTTGCTTAGCTATTAAATCTGTATATTTTGACATGCAAAGCTTCATGCATAATGAAGCCTCTTGTGTGCTATGTGATTATACTTTAATGGTACCTGTAGCACAATTCTCCCATTTAAAATCTGAGAGGTTTATGGAGTTCTGGCCAAGATGGAGGCACAGGTAGACGCACTGTGCCATCTCGCACAACCAAGATAGCTACAACAACAATATAGAAACAAAATAACAACCAGAACTGACAAATAATTGAAGTGTATGGAACTTGGACACCCAAGGATTTAAAAATAGACGCTTTCATCGAGACGGGTAGGAGGGGCGGAGTTGGCCAGGCAAGGGACGCAGAGCGGAGCAGAGAGCAATTGGGGCAGTGCGCAAGTCCACAGCAGGCAGACCCTGGTCCCACAAGCGCGCGGTGGCTGGTGGGCCCCCACCAGGGGGTGGCGACCAGCAGACCCAGCGAGGCAGCCATTGTGAAGCAGGGCACTGCGCCCAACTCAGGGTCCCAGCACCGGGAAATAGAGCTTTGGGTCCCTGACTGAAGAGGAAGGTCCCGTGGGGTGCACAGGCCCACCCACACCGGAATTGGTGCCGGAGGGGCCCATTTGGCTTTCGGAAAGCGGCGGAAGGGTCTGAGGTCCTACAGAGAGCAGAGCAAGCACCATTGTTCCTCCTCAGACCCCGCCCCCACACCCGAGGTCACAACCCAGCAACTGGGGTGCCCCGCCCTGGTGAACTCCTAAGGCCCCGCCCCTCACTGCAGGAGCTCGACAAGACCAAAAAACAACAACAAAGAAAACAAAAACAAAAAAAGAACAGCAAAGAGATGGCTCAAACAGAAGAAGAATTGAAAGCCGCAGAACCCATCCTTTTAAGTGACCAA
>JAPYXV010003556.1:0-12138 GCA_028533065.1 Trachops cirrhosus
CCAAGTACCAGAGAAGAAACATGGGGTTTCCTCTCTGTTACCAAGAAAATTGTGTCCTCATGAAATTTTAAAATATTTGTAGAACATTAATATATTGAAATAATTGGGTATATACCTCTAAGAAATTATTATTCTGGGTTCCTATTTTGAATCTAGGTTTCCTTGAGGCAAAAAAATGAATATACTTATACATGTGAGATAATTTGTAAATTCAGAAATAGTTTTTCTCAAGGTAAATATTAAAATAAATCAAGAGTTTTTTGTTTTGTTTCATTTTGTTTTGTTTTCCATTTTTTTAGGCAAAGTTTTTTTTCTTTTCCAGCTATAGTTCTCTGATGGTTATAAGTGATATGAAAACCTCAAAATATTTTGGGTTTGGTTCAGATAAGCATCTGTGACTTTGAATGTTATTCCAAACTCTTGAGTCCATAAATTAAAAATGTATGAGCAAATGGCTCATGCCAGATTTTTGCTCTCAGATACAATCAGAAACAGCAACAAAGCATGCAAATGAAAAATGCAATATAAATTTTATCTGACCTACAGGCAATTTCAGGCTTATGAGCAGGTTCTTTTCCAAAAGTTTATTTTTAAGTTGCTTAGAAGCCAGAATCAGTTCCTAGTTGGAATAGTGCTTCATAGTGGTGAGGTACCTAGGCCAGCCCATCAAAGCCTGGCATGGAGATCTAAGGCTCCTAACTACCTTCTGCCATGCATTCTGAGTTGGAATAATTAATAATGTAGTTATTTATTCAGCCTTACATGTATTTGCTCATTTAGCAACAACTCAGGGATAGACGCTACTTTTGTTCAGAGTTTCATGGTCAAAGGAGTCAACTCGCACACAGTACTCAGTTTGTAGAGGAAGAATTTAAATCCAGGATTTCTGGCTCCAAGGCTAATGTTCTCAACCATCTCTTCCAGAAAGAGCTGGGGAGAGTGATGGATGGGAAAGGGAGGGATGGGCAAAATAAGCTGCCCAGATTAAATATATAAGTGAGAGGAAAAACTAATTCAAATGAGGAGTTGAGAATAGCCAGCTGTCAGAAGAGGGTGGAATTTTACCTCCTATTCCTAATTCCTTTTTAGTATTCTCTATTATTTTCATATTCATATCCTCATTTATTCTGTCTTTTTTCTTCCTTTTTTAGATTGTTTCAGATTCTATTATTAAATGTGAATTGGGTAATAGGAAAACTAGGATTGGAGCTACACTGTATAAGTGTTACCCACAGTTCTAGTTTGCCCGTGCCTCAGAGGTTACTGAGGACAGACTTTTTGGTTTTAAAACCTGAAAAGCCCCTGGAAAACTAGGATGAGGTTGGTCATCTTAGTGTGGCACAACAGGAAGAAGACTCTATAGAGTAACAAGGAGGAAGGAAAATAAGGACCAAAAAGAATTCCTCAGGAACAGTGACCATGGGCAATCTTTGAGAGCTGAACTTCAAGCAGCTGGGTGAATTTTGAACTTTCAAGTCCAAGTACATTGAGAACATTAATCAAATGTTTCTGTTTGATCATCCCCCACTCTGCCAGTTCTTAAGTAATAGTTAGACGTATGAGATTTGACCCCAACCTAGGTCACAAGGTTTTGAAAGAGTATAGGGCAGAATGGAAAGCAGCTTTAATTTGATGAAAGCAACTGGAAAAACAATTCTGTTAAAAGAATTCTTGTCCCCACAGGAAAGAAGTATTCAGATTACTCAATGGTATTTTATGTTTGCCTTATTTATTGATTGAAAGAATAAGTAACACTGCTATCAACTTAAATTTTATATGTAGATAATGAATAATTGTGATATTATCAAATTATATCTTATTGAGAAATAGATTAAATGCCTATAAAATTCTATACTATCTACTATACTCTGGTTTACTCTATAAGGACAGATTTATTAACCATCACTTGAATTACATTTTTATTTTCTTAAAATTATAATTTGTTAAGGTTTGGAAATATGTTGGAAATACTACATTGGAATTATTAAATTAGAAATATTATGGCATAGTATTGTAGTCTAGATAAACTTTAAAAAGCAGTTAAATAAATTTTGAAATTGCCATTATTCATGATTTTTATAATTAAAATTGTATGTTATGTATAGCAAGCTGAATTTTCTACTAATTTCATCTTCTGGGACAAAAAAAAAGAATAAAATAATAAATCTATATCACACCCTCAACTTACACCTTGGTTAATGTATTAGTCAATTCTTGGCACACTAAGAAATATTTCTAAAATGTCAGTGGCTTATGACATAAAAATTTAGTTTTTGTTTATATTACATGAGGACTAGGGCTGACTTCAGCTCTGCTCAGCTCAGTTGGACTCAGCTGGATCTTGCTCCTCATATCTTATCATTTTGGATCTAAATTGAAGAAGCAGCCCTTCTCTGAAACATGCTATTTTCATGGCAGAGAGCAGAAACTCAAGTGTGAACAGAGTTTGATGGAAACACTTGGTGCCGTGTATTATATCACTTACACAACTCATATTTCTCTCTTACTCTCACATTACTACCACACCCACCACAATTTTGACACCCAATGTGTGTGGGATTTTCACACACCAAGCAATTCTGGGACACCAGCTGGTTGTCCTACAATTTAACTCAATTCTGACACTATCTACTTGGAGGTAGCATCAGATCCCACAAGTTAAGGCCTCAATCTCATAAGACTGCTCCACCTCCACTTCAGATGCCAATCATAAGATCCAGTTGTTACCTGTTCTTCTAACCTATAAATCAGAGGTCCCCACTATCTCCTCCTCAGGTTAAATTAATTTGCAGAGCAGCTAGCAGAACTCAGGAAGCGGTTTACTTACTGTTTACCAGTTGATCATGTAAGAATCTGATAAATCACACAGATGAAAATCTAGATGGAAGAGATGTAAGGCAAGGTATGGGGCAAGGGGTACTGAGCTCTTTGTGTTCATCAACCTGGATGCTCTCTCAGCGCTGTACTTTAAGAATGTTTGTGGAGGCTTTGTCATGTAGACATGACAATCACTAACTCTGTCTCCCACCTCTCTTCTCTTTTGGGAGAATGGGGAGTGGAACTGAAAGTTTCAAGCTTCTAGTTATGTCTTGGCCTTTCTGGGGATTAGCCCCCGTCTGGGAGCTATTCTGTAGCCTACAAAGAGTCACTTCATTAGAACAAAAGACACTTCTCTCACCCAGGAAATTCTAAGGGATTTATATCTATGTCAGGACCCCAAGTCATACACCAAATGTTGAAATAAAAGATGCTCTTATCACTTAGGAAATTATAAGAGTTTTAGTAGTTGGGTGCCAGGAACCCAGGGAAGACCAATACCATATACAATTTCTATTATTTCACAGTCCACCACTAACTTGGGCAGTTTTAAGGATGTAGACAGCATCACAACTCAAATTCTAACCATGCTATGCTCAGCCTCTCTGCCCCAGGTCTTTCTCTGTGGCCTTGGCAGGCAGTTCAGTCTGCATGCAGTCATTGCTGAGAAATCCTCCAACCCGGTGCTTTAGCTTCAGCCTGCAGTGGGTTATTCCAGCACTCTGGAGGCTTCTAGATGGTGTGGTATGTGATACAACCAGTGACTCCTGTTTGCACAGCTCACTCTTATTTCCCTTTTACTGAGAAGTGGGCTGTCTTTCACTGTACTAATTTGTGTGTAAGTCCAACCTTGTAGATCAAATACTCCTTTCTCATTGTGGTACTAGCTGAGAAACTGCAGCCAACAGAGGTAAACCCCTAGGATGGGTGTCTATTCCTAGAGTAATAGACCATGGTCTCTTCTGGGAAAGAAGGGGCTCAATATAGTCAACTTTCAGCCAGATAGTCAGCTGGCCTGCTCAAGAGATAATGCAATGCGAGAACTCAGCATTGATCTCTATTACTGGTAGCTTGGATATTTAGAGGTGGCAGTAGTTTGCATGGTCTTGGTAAGTGGGGACCTATGCTGTGGAGTCCAGGCTTGGGATCCATGTCAACCACTATGGTCAATCTGTTGATGTGCCCATTGTGCCTGTTTTCGAGTCACCAGTGATGAAGACTGGCTAATATCAACTGACTGAAACATTTCATTTTTAAAACCTGGTTGTTCAGTGTCTTTTCTATGGTAAATAGTCTCTAATAGAAATTAATATGTGGTAAAATAAATTTTACAGTTTTTGCCTGCTCCCATATATCCATTAACATCTTTCCCTGCCACTTTTCCATATCTGACATCATTTTACCTACTCTTCTCATTCTTTCCTCTAGATTACTGAGCAGTGGGCCAGGTTATGGGCCCCTTTCCATGAATCCATATATCTTCTTACCTCAGGCACTCCTCATTTCTCACAAAGTGGATCACCAGCTGCACCATTTGAAGTTCTGCTTATTGGAAAAATTTCCTGTGATCAGTTTATTTAAAGGCCATTCTGGATTGTGAGTATAATGTAGCTGCCATCTATTTTCGGCTTATGCTCATACACTAGGCTGAAACATCTATAAATAAAGTTCAGACACTTTCCTTCTGCTTTAACTGGTCATATGGGATCCCTGCACATGATGTTAGATGCACTGTGAGGAAGAGACACTGGTTCAACATGAGTGGGAAGCATGGAGACCTGGATTTCCTGTACACATGCTTACTCACACTTTCTGCACCTTATTGGATGTTTCCAAGATGTGCTATCTCCATTTTATGATAGAATTCTACTGGGCCCCTTCAATTTGGAAGTGCAGGGTGCACAGTCACTTGTTGTACTTGATGGTCAAATATTCCATCTCTTCAAGTGCCCAAGAGCATGCCAGGAGTTGCTTCTTAAAATATTTATAAATCTCCATTTTAAGCAGCATGGCCTTGATCCCAAACCCCAGAAGCCAATGATGTGATCCTCTCACTGGCCCTTGCTTCATATGTACTTCAAACCAAATCTTTTCCCATAATGGACACCTCTGACAATTCAAGGTCTGCTGCATCATATGGCTCAAGCAGCAGGACTGCTTGCACTGCAGCCTTAACTGGCTACAGGCCTTTTCCTACTCCAAACCCCACTCAGCTCTGGTAGGGTTTTGTGTTACAGAGCATATGAGCTAGACACTAGTCTTCGTGTGGAATGGATTGTCTACAGAGCTTAAAGAGTCCTATCAACTTTCATGCTTTCCTTTTTGTGGTAGGGATAAAAATATATATAAATTTGTCTTTTACTTTCAAGGGGATACTCCAGTACATTTTGCACACAAGACACCTAAAATCTCAATGGAAATGGCAGGTCCCTGACAGATTGCAGTTTTATCTCACTTTGGAGCCTGTATGTCTTATCAAGGCTTTGAGCTTGTTAACTACTTTTCTCTTAGTTTGCCTTGATCCCCTTGAGTGTAATGGAACAATGTGATGTGCTGTGAGATGTCCCAATGGTTCTGTTTTCTTTAGACTATATGATGACAGAGGGCAGGAGAGTTAACATAGAGAAAAAATGGAAATGTGTATTGTTGAGCATTTCATGTGAATGCAAACTGTTTCTCATCTTCTCTGCTGGTGCTATAGAGGACTCTCTGCAGACAAAGCCCTTGTCATTGTCCCTTGAACCTTGCAGGTTCCCTGTTTCCAGCAGTTGAGTATTGCTATATGGGCTCAGTTTTTTCAGGCTTCCCTTCATCTCCATTTATGCTAACAAGCTAAGCTATGTGACAGACAGTCTTTCCTGCTGTTAGCCCCAATGTTCAGAAAAGAGCCATGACTGAATACATTAGCAATTCTGGTGTCCATCTCACCAACACAGTCCTCATGGCTTTAGTGAATTGTGTGTCCCATGGGATCTGCCATGGAAAGTATTATTCTGATGGGTTTACTGGCATGATATAATGAATTAGGTGAAGAAGAAATTCAGGATCTGACATTTAGTGGCCAAGGAACTGCAAAGATGCCTGCATGCTCAGTTGAGGAGTGTTCTTACACTAATGGACATAATATCCATTCCAGCATACCCACTTCCCAGAGTCTTTTATTCTTTTACACCTTCTTTCATTTTTTATGGTAATTTAGGCATTTCAACTTTCCCAAGACTTTCTCCAGGTTTCTTAGACCCTTTCCAGCAGCAAATTTTCCCCATGCCCCAGAGTCTTTACCAAGGCATTATATCTTATGTTTCAAGAGAATGCTCCCAGTTAATAAACTCTTGTTTTTCCAGTCATAACCTTCTCCTGTTGATAAGTACTCTGAAAATTCAATCCCAAAGACACCCTCCTGATTTCTGAGAGTACATTCTTGGAGATTCGTGGGGTGATTATCTCTTTTCTTATTTATCAGTCTCAGTATGTTTTTATCCCACAATTGAGTTCTCCTAGAATTTAACCATACTTATTCAGCTTAGAAAACAGGAGAGAGGTTGGGGCCAACTCTTGAAGAATGCACCTCAACTCTTGAAGAAGGGACCAGGCTTTGTGAGATTGTGCTGCATGAGAAAATTGCTAGCCCTTAATGGAGAAGAGTAATCCCATTCTGCAGGCTCTCAGGTTGTAAATCTTTAGGCAAATTCACCCAAATGTCCTCATCCTATGTTTTCACACCCAAACATTTCCTAAGCAGAGCTCTGACCTCAGCATAAAAATACTCCTCAAGTGAGCATTCGATCATCTTTGCAGTTCAGTGGTCCTGACTAGCAATCATGGATTTGCTCTCCAGCTATGTTCATTTCTCCTTTGCAAAAGCCAAAGACCTCTTTATAAGCTACCTAAGACACCTTCTTGCTTTCACACTTATATTTGAGCTGTCTGTTAACAACATTCAGTTTCTCATTATTTCTTTTTAGGTCTACAATGCAATTTACTAATAATCAGCCAATTCCATTGCCTTTCTATGAATTCTTTGCTCCATATTTTTTCATGCACATAAATATTTCCCAGTTAGGGAATTCACATTTAGCAAGACATACTCCAACATTACCACTGGTGGCACTTTTATTAATTGGACTGCAGTTTTATGTCAGAAGCAGTCTATGAACCACACACCCCTTGGGAAGTGATGCACATTTTTTTGTTATGTGGCAAATGATCTAGTTGCAAAACTCCATCGTATTACCTGATATGAAATGCCACTTCCAGTATCAATTGTGTCAGTTGGTTCTTCTCAGAAACAGAAGCCAAGACTGAGTTAAAATTGCAAGAGATATATTGAGGAAAAGTATCTGTGAGAAAAATAAAAAACAAAGGAGACAGACAGGAACATGCAAGGAAAGCCTTTAGAATGTGGTAGAAGTCTGGCTCCTGTGAAAGGAGAGAAGAAAGGCCAGAGGATTGGATAGAATGGGCCTCACACAAGAGTGTAGCTTTTAGAAAAATCTCAGTTCACCTCACGGGAGCTCTTTTAGAAAGACTGCCTTTTCAGGAGTCCCATGCTGCCTCAGAAGTAAGGCCCTCTTACGGCACTCATTGGCTGAGCAGTGTCCAGGAAACAGGAGGCCTTCACTCGAAGGCCTTCACTCGAAGTTGAGGCATAGCTGGCTGTGATCAAACTGAACTTCTTTTTTTTAGTAATTTTCTTATTTTTCTAAACTTTACTTCTTTTGATAAGGCTTTAAAAAATATTTTTAATACCCAAGGACATTTTTCATCGTTTGCGTGTGTATTTGTCTGTTTTGAGAGAGGAAGGGGGAAAGAGAAACAGAAAGGGAAAGGGACATTAATGTGAAAGAGAAACATTGATTGATTTGGTTGCCCACTTGTAGGCTCCCCGACCAGGGACCAAACCTGCAACCTAGGTATTTGCCCTGACCGGAATTGAAACGCAGCCTTTCAGCGTATGGAACAATTCTCCAACCAACTGAGCCACACCGGCCAGGGTGATAGGATTTTTATGAAAGGAGATCTGAATAGCAAACCTCCATGACTGACTAAAGACTTCTGAGTAATTCAGAGTCATTCAACAATTTATTCAACAGCTAAAATTTTTTATCACAACTTAAAATAATAAACACTAAAAAATATGAGATTAAAGAAAACCACCAACACTTTTTGGAATAATCTTTTAACAATTTGCTATTTTTATCACTCTTCCTCTACTCTTATTTACTTTCACTATCTTTCTAGTTTTATTCTGTTTTATCAAAATATGCCTTCCAACTTTATATTCCTTGAAATAAAACTTACATCATTATATGTCCTTTCTTCACATATTGTTTTGTGTAAAATATATTTTTCATCTTTTTAGTGAGAGAAACCTAATAACCATAATAAAAAAGGTTACACACATATACATACACACCTGTAACCTCTGTAAGATATTGAATTATGAGAAATGGAAGATATGTACTGTTTTGCATCTTCAAGAAGCTCACAGTAAGCTAATGAAAGGGCAGCATTAAGGTGCCTTTGCTCGCTCTTCCTCCCTTCCACCTCCTGCTATCACTAAAATAACGCTACCCTTTGTGGAAGATAAAGACAGCATCCTCTTTCCAGTTCCTGCTAGTTTCTGCTAAGAGAGATTAATTTGCCGGGATGTGAGGAGTTTGACCTTCATGAAAGCCAGTCTCTTGCCTAATTAGGAAAAGTTTTTGTATCCGTATTATTAGCTGGCTTTCTGCTTCTCCCTAATGATAAATAATTTCATGTTGGGTGAAATAAATGGTTCATTCAATTGTTACTAGAGGAAGTATTCTAATCAGGAAATAATAGAACATAATAAAGAGCTCATCTTTTCAAAAGCCAGAACCATAAACCCCACCTCCAAGTATAGATCTCAAATAACCACATCATAACATTTTAAAATACATTTAATCAGAATTTCTTAAAGATTTTCAAAGTGATTTCAAGCATGTATTTTTTCAAGTGAACACTAGAAAATTACTTCTGGGTAGTTGAGACTGTTTTTCTTTTTAGGGGCCTGACTTGTTAGAAAATGATATTCTTATCCAAACATGCCATGGCACCAAATCATAAAATTAATGATTTTTATGATCATATACTTATTTAGTTCCTGAGCAGTATATGCCAAGCATTAGACTAAATACTCAGAAATTTACACACCAGAAATATCGACCATATCTATGACTGTGAAATATGCAATAGACACTACTAATTCAATCCTTTCTTTAAAAACAAATGAAAAACTCTGGCTGTCCAGAATGAAAATGAACAATTAAGTCTGTGCTAAGCAGGTGGCTATTATAAATTGCTGGCTGTGGAAAATGCAAAAGCCAGAGATCATGGACCTCACATGAGGACATTTTTGTTCACTTTGTTTCATGAGTTCAACTTTGCAGCTTTGCTTTGCGTGTCTTACAGAGAACAACTTAGTGGGTGCAACCTCTTCTCTTGTTTCTCTTGCCTACCTCAAACCTGCCTCTTCTTCTAGAATAGAACATGACTAATGTGCTGCAGTTGGGAAAGTATGCAGTTGTGTGCATCCTCCCAGCCTGAGTGTTGCCTTGGAGCGCTGTGCAGTAAGAGACTACTCACAGTGGATGGTCCTCCCTCTGAAATGTGAAATAAATTTCTTCCATTAAACTCCTGAGGTAATCAACAGAACCAGTGGAAAACCCACCTGAATCTCTTCCCTTTCTGTGTGCTATCCTTTGTCCAGCATTTCATACAACCAAAGCTACAGACGGCACAGGACTTAGGTCAAACCATGCATGGAAACAGTGAGCCAAAGGAACAACATTAACATCTGTTTGGAATGTTAGTATCTTGAGAGTAAAGGAGTTTTAAAGGTAGTGAGGTGATATATTGCAGAGGTTAAAGTGAAAGTCTTTTGGAGTATTGGACATATTGACTGTGAGGCTTTGTATAGTTTCCAATCAATTTAAAGTATCAATAATACCATCATTATGGGTTGTTTGAAAGAGCAAATTAAATCATCTATATAAGCACTGACACATAGCTTTGCACAGAGTAACTACTCAGTCAATTTTTATTAATCATTGGTATAATATAATAGCTCCAGAATATTATATTTATTAATGTAAAAATATTTTGCAAAAAGTGAATCCTTGCTCTTAATGGTCTACCAAAATATATGAAATTCTAGAAAAGTTATTAAAAATGGATTCAAACAGGTGAATCTACTACTACTACTACAAATATGCAAAAAGAAATACGTTCAAATCCTAGGACCCATTTGGTAATTTAAATAGAATAATAATTTAATAACATTAAGATCAACCAATGAAATCAAATTATTTATAAATTATTTTATATAGTTAAAAGAAAGGAAAAAAATTCCCTGAAGTCATGGAAACACCTGAGTATCTTTTTATCTCTTAATTTTCCTGTCTGGAAATGTATACAAAAAGCATTAACAATTTGAAATTTATGGCACACATACATTGTTTAAAATATTTTGGAGTAAAAGCCATTTAAAAGGCTCATAAAGAGTTTATGGATGGGCTAGTCTGCTCACTCAGGCAGTTAATTCTTAGTTACTGAGGTCTGGGGTCTGCCTTTGGCCAGAAGACCTTTGGCTGAGACTTGAGCCTTATTAACTGGATTCAAAGCTTGTGTCTCTGGAGACCTGGATGATCTTTTAGCATATCTGGATCACTTGTGGGGTCAGTCTCAATTTTTATGATGTGGCCTAATGTTAATACTGGCTTGTGTGGCTTTAAGGTCTAGCAACTTAGTCTGATTTGGAGTGAGAAAAGCCCTGAGTATAGAAGCTTTATTCTCACAATCTGTAATGCTGACAACACATTGTAAACTCAGAGCTCACACCATGTCTGCACTGTTTGTGATGTATAACCATCTGCTAACGCCAAGCACCAAGTAGACTTCAAGTGAGTAAATCAAATCTTTGCCTCTTTCCTTTGTTGGATTAGATGTCTACTCAAAGAATTAAGATTTCAAATCAGTTGGATGTTTTTGGCCCTTTTGCTTTTTCTGGTGGGGTTTTTAGTCCATTCTGGAACCCAGTTCTCAGGTTTCTCTTCAGATCTGGCCACTGGTCCGTTCCCTAAGACCTGAGCTACAGGATACTTCTTCCATGCTTAATGATTCCAACGTATTAATCTGACCATTTTCATTTGAGGTTAACAGTGCAACATAGTTTCTTGACTGCCCCTCTAATTTGTTATTCCAGAAGCTCTCCACTTTATCCCATCCCCTCCACCTCTACCATGGGAAAGACTTTTGCAGTTTTACAACTAAAAAACTTGTAAACAAACTGCAAAAGCAGCAGAGAAAATTTATTTCTTCCCTGAACAAATATTAAATCAATCTCTATGCTTAGCTAAACCAAATAATTTCTGACTTTGCTTTTTGCCACCCTAAACATAAAATTCATGAATAAAGATAATTAAAGAGGGTAGCAGAAAGGGCTCAGTTGTATTAATTTAACATGAGGCCATAGTTTGATTAATTCTGGCTTCAACTCAGAGAGAAGAAGCAATTTATTGCTATATTAGATGATCCTAACTCAGTAAGAATCCCCCTATAAGTCTTACTATCTACATTTACTATTATTTTTATCATCATCATGATTATTATTTTCCTCTTCTGCTTATTTGTCTACTGTATATCTTATTTATAGAAAACTTTGTTCAAACCTGTTGATTATGTATTTTGATTCTTTTTTTGTTTTCTGATCATTGAATTTTGGAAGTGTTCTTTTTGTATCATGGATACAAGTCCTTTATCAGGTATGTGATTTGCAAATATTTCTTCCTTGTGTATGGCTTGTCCTTCTCATTCTCCCAAGAGAAGACAATATCCTGGACCTGAGTGACTCTAGTATCCTTTCCACAGAGAAAAGTCTCCTCTATGACTTTCACAGATCAAAATTTATTTGCTTATTTTTTAATTTAGATAAAGCTGCGTGTGTGTGTGTGTGTGTGTGTGTGTGTTTGTGTGTGTATGTATGTATGAGAAGGACCCCAAAACAACCATCTTCTGGAGAGTGGGCCCCTTGTAGTACAGGCTTCTCCCACTAGTGAGTGTTCTAGGAACTCATCTGCATCAGTGAACCAGCTTGCATTGTTGTAAGAGGCTGCGTTCAGCTTCAGTGATTTTTTTGAAGACTCTTTCAATGTGTTTGCTTATTTCATGATGTGTTATTTACAAGTGCACCTGCCCAGACCTCACTGAGTGTTTAGCAGTTTTTGAACAAAAACAGCATGTTTCCCAAGCCCCACCCCCACTCACTTAATCTTGCCCCAACGGCTTTTTTGTTTGTTT
>JAPYXV010003557.1:0-12135 GCA_028533065.1 Trachops cirrhosus
GGAAATGTAGAAGCTAAAGAACTTATGACACATGGACATGAACTAAAGCGGGGGAGTGGGAGAGGGTGTTCAGGGAGGAGGGGAATGAAGGGGGGATAGTAGGACAAATGTAATAGCATTATCAATAAAATATGTTAAAAAAAATAGAGAAAAAATATTCCTACTCCAATTTAGGTTATTTCCCCTTTTCTCTTTTTATGTGCAAGTACATCTTATCTGTTACTACTTACTTAACATTAATTTTGATTCTACAATGGTATTTACTCCCTATTACTCTTCTGGTTTTTTAAAAATTACATAATGGCTCTTCTATTCCTCTTAAATTCAAGTGTATTTATTATACACAAGTGCAAGTAAGCTGTCTATTTCATGTATGTCTTCTGCTGAGTCTTGCCTAAGCATTTATATATTGGGGGACATCATGTTTTATTATGACTTATTTTTTCTTTTTTATTATAATTAGCTTTACTTGTATTTTTAAAATGATGTGTGTAGATTGGTCATATCATCTATGAACTTCATTTCAGGACAGAGGGCACATTGTATAGGGGGCTGGGTGTGAGAGGCACTGCTCTACAATAGGAGAAGGGATGTTAGGAGCCATCCACCCCTCTTTTTTTCAGGCCCACAGAGGGAGAAGAGGATGCGCCCACATCTACACAACTGGTAGGTAGACCAGAACCAGGATTCCTCAGCAGTCCAGCCCCACCCCAAGTCCAAATTCATCTTTTAACTCCCATAACTCAACCCCACAGCCCAAAGCTGGGGAAAAGAAGGTCGGCGCCCTTCGTTGCCTAAGTCCTCTGGGGTGCTTTTGTCCTAAATTTAACTCCGTCTGGCACTCCCAGGAGACTGGCTAGCCACAGCAGGTTTTACTCAGCTGCTTGCCGCCCCCTAGGGTATAGCATGGGTACTAGCGCAAAACGAGCAAACTACTTGCAAGATGAATTTTGTTCTTTCCCAAAAAGAAATACAGCTTCCAACTCTTCCCATACGCTCCACCAAACCCAGTGAAGAGCCTGGGGACCCCTAGGTCTCGGTTCTTTTATACACAGTCCAAATTTTATGGAGGAGTAGGAAGCAATTGAACTCAACTCACCCAAGGGCATGGGGGCGGGGTTGCAATAGGGGAGTCAGGAGGGGGTACAAGATGGTCCAGGTGGCCAGCGGTGGAGTGGCACTGCCCTCTGGGAAGAACCAGGAGAAAGAAGCCTGTGACTTTCAGCAGCCATTTGTGTGTGAGTGTAGTCGAGGGAGAGTTAATGATTTACCGGAGGCTTCTTTCACAACTTACCAAGGTTCAGCTTCCGTTTAGCATGCACAAGCTCGGTTCTCTGCGCGCATCACCGCTGGCCAGCTTCCACTCCAGAAGGTCCCCCTGGCAGCCTGCGGCATGATCTCCGTTACCGAATGGCAGAGTGAGTGTGAGGGGCCCTGCCACAGAGGGGCTGGGCTGGAATGGGGTGTCTGGGCTAGGTGGGGGCCGAGACGATGCCCCTCCCAGCTGGGATCCCTTCGTAGGAAACCTGTGAGGCGACCTCTGGAGCCATGGCCCAGAGCTGTCGTGTTGGCATCCTCCCTGCAGCAGGGCCACAACCGGGCGTGGCTCCTCTACCTTCCAGTGGGTAGGGTTGCTCAGGGTCCTCAGGTAGCCAAAGGCTGGCACCTGGGGGAACTGGCAGGTTCACCACTCAAGCTGGTGCCTTTCCAACTTGGGGTTCTTAGACCTGGGATGCTGCAAAGGTGGACTCAGGAGGCTGCTGCCCATTCAGACATCTTTCCCCCACCAGCTCTCAGGGTCCCCTGTGGCCCTGGTCCCTTCTTGTCAGAAAATAAACTCCACTCCTCTCTCCAAATCACCGTATCCTCACTTCTAAACAATCTTCTCCTTCCTTTGGGAGAGGGCAGGGAAGTAGCCTGCAGGTCAGGCAGGGGTGGGAACTGGTGAATTACAGCCTCTGAGTCCCAGCATCTCATCTGTGAACTGGAGGTGATACTCATTCATTCACTGAACAAATCTGTCTCCTGTCATCCTGAACACTGTGTTGGGCATAGAGTATACAACAGTGAATGACCAGACATATCCCCCGCTTACAGTTTACAGTGGGGGAACAGGAAATTAACAGATAACAAAGTCAGTATGTAGTATGACAGGTGGTGATACATCCTCTGGACAGAAATAAAACAGGTAAGTAGGCTAGGGAGGGGCAGGAAGGGTTACTATTTTGTATACAGTGGTCAGGAAAGGCTTCACTGAGAAGGGGCCCTTTGTACAGAGACTCACAGGAAGTGAGGAAGAAAAGCTGAGCAGCTCTCTGGAGGGGAAATGTTCTAGGAAGAGGGGACAGCCAGTGCAAAGGCCCTGAGGCATTGGCATGCTTGGTGTATTTGAAAAACAAGGAGGCTGATATTGCTGGAGCAAAGTGAGTAAAGGGGAGAGTAGTAGGAGTCTAGTTAGGGAGGCCACTGAGAGGCCAGACTGTGTAAAAACTTCACTTTTGTCTCCATAAGATGGGAAGCCTTTGGAGGGTTTTGTGCAAAGGAGTGATACGATCTATTTGTATTTTTAAAAGATCACTGTGGCCCAGCTGGTGTGGCTCAGTTGGCTGGAGTGTTGTCCCATTCACCAAAATGTTACGGGTTTATTTCCTGGTCAGGGTGCATACCTGGGTTACAGGTACAATCCCTAGTTGGGGTGTCTGCAAGAGGCAACCAATCGATGTTTTGCTTTCACATCAATGTTTCTCTCTCTCAGGAATCGATAAATATATTATTACTTTTTAAAAGATCACTCTGGGTATTGGGTTGAGAATATATGGTAGGGGGTGGCCCAGCAACAGGGAGATCAGGGCTGCGGTGGGCGGGGGGAGTGGAGGAGACCAAGGTGGCAGCAGTGCACCAGCGGGAAGTGACCCTGCTGGGTCTGTTTGGAGGACGTTGCTGAAAGGATCTGATGATGGATGTGGAGTGGGGGAGAAAGACAAGAATGCCTCCAATATCTTTAACCAGAGAGATTTGAAGGATTGAGTTCGGTGTGCTGCTGTTAGGCATCCAGGTGAGATGTCAAGCAGGTAGTCAGGTGAATGAGTCTGGGGTGGAGAGAAGAATTTGGGAGTTGTCCGCATATAGATGGTATTTAAAACCACAAAGCTCTTTGAGACCATTTGGGGCACAGTTTCCCAGCCTCCCCACTACTGACATTTTGGGGCAGGGTAATTAAAAAAAAAGATTTTAAAGAGTTTATTTCTTTATTTTTAGACAGAGGGGAAGAGAGGGAGAGAAACATCAACGTGTGGTGGCCTCTCATGTGTCCCCTACTGGAGACCTGGCCTGCAACCCAGGCACGTGCCCTGACTGGGAGTCAGACCAGTGACTCTTTGGTTAGCAGGCCGGCACTAGATCCACTGAGCCACACCAGCCAGGGCTGGGACAGGGTAATTCTTCACTGTGGGGTCTGTCCTGTGCATTATAGGATTTTAGCAGTATCCCTGGCCTCTACACACTAGATACCAGTAGTACACTCCCATTCCTAGTTGTGACAATCAAAAATGTCTCCAGACATTCCCAAATGTCCTGAGAAACAAAGTCACCCTCCCCAGTTGAAAATAACTGACATTAATATTTGTAAAAACACAGAGAGAAGAGGGCTGAGGCCTGAGCTTAGTGGCAAGCCAACATTTTATTAAACCAAAATGTGCTAAATCTGATGAAGAATGTGCCAAATTCTATGAAGGAAAGAAAGGAGGGAACCAGATTTAAGTCAGGGAATGGATTGTGGAACAGGTTTCCCTGGGGACTGACATTTGCATTGAAACCTGAAGGGTGAGTGTGCATTACGCAGATGACAAGTGGGAGGAAATTGCATAGTCCAAGGCCCTGAAGCAGGAGGCTCATCATGGAAACAATGATGTGGTCAGAGTATG
Organism: Trachops cirrhosus; assembly: GCA_028533065.1. Classification (NCBI taxonomy): domain Eukaryota; kingdom Metazoa; phylum Chordata; class Mammalia; order Chiroptera; family Phyllostomidae; genus Trachops; species Trachops cirrhosus. The sequence continues at coordinate 3,924 of JAPYXV010003557.1, forward strand.
GCAGGTAAGGGGGACAGTGGCAGGAGATGAAGCTGGACAAGCAGGCCTAGGCCCCATTGTGCAGGGCCTGTGAGCACAGGAAATGGATGTTTCATCTCAGCCCAGTGGGGAGCTGCGAAGGGTTCTGCGCTGTGCACGCATATGATTGGATGCTATATTCTCTGAGATCGGTAACTGCTGTGTGGAGAAGGGTTAAGAGGATGGTAGGAGTGAAGCACAGGCTAGCAGGAGAATGTTGGATGGTCCAGAACAGACATGAGGGTGGCCTAGAATTAAGTGGTAAGACTGGAGAGAAACAGACAGATTTCAAGGTACATTTGGGAAGGAGAAGCAGTAAAACTTAGCTGACCGAGAGAGTAGCAAGGAGATTCAGTGATGGCTCTCAGGCTTCTGCTGCAAGCTGCTGGGTGGGTGGTGGTGACATTTTCATTCATTTGAGGAAAACCAAGGGAGGTACAAGTTTAAGGAAAGAAGACCAATAGCTCAGTTTGCACCTGTTGAGTTCAAATATGCTAAGTAGGCAGTTGGATATGAATTTGGAAGCTCAAACTCATTCTTATTTATTTATTTGGGCTAAATAAATATAATATATTAAAGATAAATATCAACATTGTGCGCACACAAGTGATATGTAAAGACATGGGCATATGTGCGAAAATAGAATGAGATGTGAACTTGGGCCAAAGCCCTGAGCAATTCGAATCCCAAGAGAAAGAGAGAGAAGTGGGAAAGGGCAAAGGACTGGGGCAGAGTGGTCAGACAGCAGGAAGGCAACCAACAACATGCTATCTTGGGATCCAAGAGAAAGGCTCTTTCAAGAAGGAGTGGCCAACTACTAAGCGATGAGGACTGACACCTGTCCATTGAATGTGAGGTCATGGACATCACAGATGGCCAAAGCAAGAGCGATCTCTGTGGAGGAGTATGGGGGTGGAAGTGGACTGGACTGAGTTGATTGAAGGCACTTGTTTGACAGCCAGACTACTGGGACCAAAGCCTGGTCTGCCAGCTGCTGGCTGGTACCATGGGTAACAGACTTGATCACTGCGTTTCAGTTCTGCCTGTGAAATGGGGCTGACAGCATTCCTCCCTCACAGGCAGTTATGAACATTCAATGAGTTAAGAAGACTTCAAGTGCCTAGACTGTGCCTGGCACCATGTGCTTGTTGGTGTTGAAAAGTGAAGGAAGGCTTTTTCTCTCCCCATTTTCCTCCTTCCTCTTCCTGAACAATTCAGTCCTAAAGCAATTAGGTCGAAAGGGGTGGGGGTGCCAGAGCAGGTATCAGAACCCTAGCTAGGTGGAAGGGGTTCACAGTGGGGTAGGCTTGGTACCAAGGTGGGGCAAGGAGGGTGTCCTGGCAGTGTCAGGGCAGGGGGTAAAGAGGAACTTCATAGAGGAGGAACCTGGCAGACACCACCTTAATCAAGTGGTTAAAGAAACATTATCAGTAATGGGCCAAACTGAATCATGCATCACCTAGCAAATGCAATGAGAAGAACACAGCTTCCCACCTTGTAGATAGTTCTGCATAACCAGAACCTAGTCATGAGTAAACCTCAGACAAGTCCAAATAGAGGGACAGATGGCCCAAATCTTCAAAAGTGTCAGAGTCATGTTAAGGAAAGATTGAGGTACCATTCCAGACATGAGACTAAAGAGACATAGAAACCAAATACCACACGTGATTCTGAACTAGATCCTTTTGTTAAAAATGATATTACTGGAACAACTGACGAAACTTAAATATGGTCTGCATTTAGATGGTAGTAATGTATTGGTGTTAACTTCCTGACTTTGATGGTTATATTCTCGCTACATAGGAGAATAAAGGAAAACCACACCAAATTATTCAGGGGTGAAGTGATAACCTGTGGCAACTACTCAAATATTTCAGGAAAAAAATTGTACTATATTTGCAACTTTTCTGTACATTTGTTGATTGTTGAGAGAGAGAGACAGAGAGACAGAGAGAGAGGTGTGCATGTATGTGTGGGAGAGAGATGAATGATGTCCCAATAGTCCCTGCACAGCCTTGGTTCAGGGGCCCATCCATCTGCTCCAAGAGATACAGTTTTCCTTTCTGGAGCAAGAAGGACATTGAACCTGACTTCAGTTAATGCAAGTGACTGAGTGGGGGTTGGGGCAGCCCAGCTCATCTGCAACAGTTGCAGGCTGTGGACTCTTCTTTCCAGCTGCTCTGGAGCTACAGGTTGAGGTTGCTGCTAAATAGGGCAGCCATCAGCCGGCCATGACAAGGAGACCTAAAGCCAGTCTGTCTCAGAGGTCTGGGGAAACCCCCTGCTCCCAGTCTAACTAGGTGGTGCCCTGGAGAGCTAGGCTTCCCTGAAGTTACCAGAGCCTCCTCTTGTCCTTTTCTCCAACAGGGGGCGCAGTGCCCCGTCTGCCTAGATCCCATTGGGCTGCAGACACTACTGTCACTCCTATTGACATGCATACCCCCTCCCCCCACACAGACACCTCTGCCCTCTGCCATGCTTGTGCCCCAAGAAGAACTTCTGCAGCAACCCCAGACTGGTAACTTAACTGAAATTGCTAAACTACTCTGGGACAGTTGCAAGAGACAGAGAGGAGGGTCTGAGGTTTGTGTGAGAAACTGCTTCTGACCCTTTTCCGAGAGGGTTTGTGTCCATGGTGCAGTTTCTCCACTGAACACTGGAGGCACTGAATGTAGCCCATGAAAGCAGGCTGCACATACCACAGGCAATCTGTGGAATTGCACCAGCCCTTGAAGACGAGTGTGGGGCAAGCAGGGAAAGCAGTAACTGTGTAAGCCAGCAAATCCCTGTTACAGAAAAAAGTATAATATAGGAGAAAAGACATAAAGTGTGAATTTGAAAAACTTATGCTGTTTCTACAAAATGAGCAAGAGGCTGTTCTTAAGTGTTTACAGGATGAACATATGGATATTTTAACAAAACAAAATGAAAACCCAATAAAATGTTCACATTTTGCTTCCATACAAAAAACATCTACCTAAAGGAGACAGAGGGGAAGGATGTGTCAGAACGGGAATTGATGATGTATTTCTGTGGCAGGGGTAAGCTAAGACCAGATGTTTTTGTAACAGGCATAAAAACGTAAAATACCGCTGTCGTTCAGATGAAAGAATATGGTTATAGTCCTCCTCCACAATATCCCAGCCTTACAAAATGATCATGACAAAGCAGACATACTTCCAGATCCTCAACTTAGTGTCTCTGAGGATAGAGAAAGTCACACAATATGGAAGGAAAGAACCCAAACTTTGCAATGACCCAAGGGGGTTGTATTCTGCCCAGTTTCCTGGGCCGTAAGAGATTGGATTCAGACGGGCATTACTGGGAGGCGGAAGTAGGAAACAAGCCCAGACAGATCATGGAGTTTGTCAGAAACAGGAGAAATGAGCTGTTATTATACAAGATGGGTGCTGGGCAGCTGGGCAAACATGTTGACAGAGAAGATGTCACACTGGGACCTCACAGAATCCAGTTCTGCCAAAGGCGAGACCTGGTAAGACGGCACTTGTCTGGCCTAGAAATTGAGTGAAGTTTATAATTTGAACAATAAATATCATTTCAGTATTTTTAAAAATTCTTTTGAGGAAGCCCTTTGGCCATATTTCTCTACTGGAACTGGTCCTAATCCTCTTAAAGTCTGTAGAGTAACAGATTATGAAAGATTAACTACCCAGAATGTGACTGTGTTGTTTCATGTTCTTTCATTTGTAAATACAGCTCAGCCAGTAAGTCTAGTCTCAATTATTTTGTCTTTGTTTCATTTTTACAGTTCTGTCTCTTAACAGCCAGACAGTTAATGTTTTACAACTATCTGTAAAAGCATAGCAATAATTCCAGTTTCACAGAGATTGTGAGAATCAATTTTAAGATGTTAGTTAACAAGTAAATTTTTTCTCTTTAAAAATTACTATGTTTTCTTTTTAAAAGTTGAGCCAAATTCAAATTTTAAAAATTAATCCATTTTTTATAAATGCTCAGAAACTTTGTTTTATATATATGTACAAGGGAATAGATCAAGTGTAATTATACCAATGTCATCAACTTTTTAAAATATATTTTATTGATTATGCTATTACAGTTGTCCCATTTTATTCTCCCCTTTATTCCACTCTGCCCTGCACCCCACCTCCCACCAGCATTCCCCCACCTTAGTTCATGTCCATGGATCATACATATAAGTTCTTTGGCTTCTCCATTTCCCATACTATTCTTAACCTACCCCCATCTATTCGGTACCTACCATTTATGCTTCTTATTCTCTGTACCTTTTCCCCCATCCTCCCCCTCCCCTTCCCTGCTGTTAACCCTCCATGTGATCTCCATTTCTGTGATTCTCTTCCTGTTCCTGTTGTCTTAGTTTTTGTTGTTGTTGTTTGTTTGTGTTTTAGGTTCAGTGGTTGATAGTTGTGAGTTTGTTGTCATTTTACAGTTCATAGTTTTGATTAACTTCTTTTTCTTAGGTAAGTCCCTTTAACATTTCATATAATAAGGGCTTGGTGACGGTGAACTCCTTTAACTTGACCTTATCTGAGAAGCACTTTATCTGCCCTTCCATTCTAAATGAAAGCTTTGCTGGATAGAGCAATCTGGGATGCAGGTCCTTGCCCTTCATGCCTTAGAATACTTTTTTCAAACCCCTTCTTGCCTGCAAGGTTTCTTTTGAGAAATCAGCTGATAGTCTTATGAGAACTCCTTTGTAGGTGACTGTCTCCTTCTCTCTTCCTGCTTTTAAGATTGTCTCCTTATCTTTAATCTTGGGTAATGTAATTCTGATGTGCCTTGGTGTGTTCCTCCTTGGGTCCAACTTCTTTGGGACTCTCTGAGCTTCCTGGACTTTCTGGAAGTCTATTTCCTTTGCTAGATTGGGGAAGTTCTCCTTCATTATTTGTTCAAATAAGTAAGTTTTCAGTTTCTAGCTCTTCCTCTTCTCCTTCTGGCACCCCTATGATTCGGATGTTGGAATGTTTCAAGTTGTCCCACAGGTTCCTAAGCCTCTCTTCATGTTTTTGAATTCTTCATTCTGTTCTGGTTGAATGTTTATTTCTCCTTCTGGTACAAACTGTTGACGTGAGTCCCAGTTTCCTTCCCATCACTGTTGTTTCCCTGTACATTTTCCTTTATTTCACTTAGCATAGCCTTCAATTTTTCATCTAATTTGCAACCATATTCATCAAATCCTGTGAGCATCCTGATTACCAGTGTTTCGAACTGTGCATTTGATAGATTGGCTATCTCTTCATCGCTTAGTTCTATTTTTGAAGCTTTGATCTGTTCTTTCATTTGGGCCATATATATTTTTTTGTCTTGGCATGACTGTTACATAGTAAGGGGCAGAGTCTTAGGTATTCACCAGGCCGGGGCAACCCAGGTTGCTGCATTGTAGTGGTATATGTGGGGGAGGGGTCTGAGAGGGAACAATGCTCAGCTCTTGGCTGGCTTTCAGTCACTTCCCCCGCTGCCCACAAGAAAGTTGGACCCTTCTGGTGCTGATTCCCATGTGGGTGGGCTTGTGTACATTCTAGGACCCTGTGGGTCTCTCCAGTGAACTCTCCTGGGGGAGGCTAGCAGTTTCTCCCACCACTCTAACCACCAGAGGTTTTCTCAGCCAGAGGTTTTGAGGCTTTCTTTTCCCATGCCGGAACCTTGGGTAGCACGGCCTGTCTCACTCCCGAGTTGTTCCTCCTGGTGTATCTGCACACGGATGCGGGACTGCCTGATCCTCCAGCCATAGTCTTGCTGTGAGTCCTCTTCACCTGGATGCCTGTCTCTGCCCCTCCTACCAGTCTGGATGAATGTTTCCTCTTTAACTCCTTTGTTGTAGGACTTCCATACAGTTTGTTTTTCTAGCAGTTCTGGTTATTTTTTATTTTTTAAATTTGTTGTTGTCCTTCTTTTGTTTGTGTGAGGAGGTAAAGTGTATCTACCTATGCATCCACCTTGGCCAGAAGTCTAAAAAATTAATCCATTTAAATAAAAGTATACATTAGCCTTGGCTGGTGTGGCTCAGTTGATTGAGCACCAGCCTGTGAACCAAAGGGTTCCCAGTTTGATTCCCAGTCAGGGCCCATACCTGGGTTGCAGGCCACAGCCCTGGTGGGGGTCATGCAAGAGGCAACCACATATTGATGTTTCTCTCCCTCTCTTTCTCCATCCCATCCCCTCTGTCTAAAAATAAATAAAATCTTAAAAAAAAATTATACATTACATGCTACAGTTTTAAAAGGCTCTCTTTGCTTTATCTTTTAAAGACATTCATGAAACACCCCTATGCACCATACAATTTGCAATAAAAATAAGGCATTCTAGCTGTATTAAGTCAAGAAGCAAGTTTCAAAACTGTATGTACAATATAAACTTAAAGTTGTAAAACCTCATCAGTAATTTTTTTAAGGTCACAGCACAATTCCATTTATAATAGCATCAAAAAGTATAAGATACATAGGAATAAACTTAATCAAGGAAGCAAAAGATGTGTACAGGCATACCTCAGAGATATTGAGGGTTTGGTTCCAAACCATCACAATGAAGAAAGTCATAATCTTTTTGCTGGCAGCGGGTCTTACCTTCAACTCATAAGAAAATGAGACATCTGTAAAGCACAATAAAATGAGGTATGCCTGCACACTCAAAACTACAAATTGTTACTGAAAGGAATTGTAAAAGACAAATAAATAGGAAGACATTCTGTTTTCATGGATTGGAAGATTTAATATTGTTAAGATGTCAATACCATCCGAAGCAATCTACAAATTCAATTCAATCTTTATCAAAATTCCAATGGTGTTTTTTGCAGCAACAGAAAAATCTATCCTGGAATTCATTTGGAATCTGAAGGGATGTCAAATAGCCAAAGTAATCTTAAAAAGGGAGAACAAAGATGGATGTTTCACAATTTCTGATTTCAAAACTTATTGCAAAGCCACAATAATCAAAACAGTGTGGGGCTGGCATAAAGACAGCTATATAGGCCAATGAATGTAACAGAGAGCCCAGAAATAAATTCTGGCATACATGGCCAAATGATGTTCAACAAGGGTGCCAGGGCCATTCCGTGGGAAAAGGTAGTCTTTTCAAGAAATAATATGGGAAAACTGAATATCCACAGGCAAACAAAAAAAATTAAGTTGAACCCTTATCTTATACCATATATAAAAATTAACACAAAATTCATTTTAGCTCAAAGTGAGAGTTAAAACTTAAAACCCGGGACTTCCAGCCAAGATGGAGGCATAGGTGACGCACTGTGCCTCCTCGCACAACCAAGACAGGGACAGCAACAATTTAGAAACAGAATAACAACCAGAACAGACAGAAAATTGAAGTGTATGGAAGTCAGACACCCAAGGATTTAAAAATAGACACTTTCATCCAGACCGGTAGGAGGGGTGGAATCCGCCGGGTGAGGGACTGGGAGCGGAGAGCTGAGCAATCTGGGCGGCGCGCAAGTCCACAGCAGGCAGACCCTGGGCGCTCAAGCGGTGGTGGCTGGTGGGCCCCGGCCAGAGGGTGGCGACCAGCAGACCCAGCGAGGCGGCCATTGTGAAGCAAGGAACTGCGTACAACTCAGGGTCCCAGCACTGGGAAATACAGCTTTCGGTCACTGATTGAGAAGGAAGGTCCCACAGGGTGCACAGGCCCACCCACACCGGAATTGGTGCCAGAGGGGCCCAGTTAGCTTGCGGAAAGCGGCGGAAGGGTCTGAGGTCCTACAGAGACTGGAGCAAGCACCATTGTTCCTTCTCAGACCCCGCCCCCACATACAACATCACAACCCAGCAACTGGAGTGCTCCACCCTGGTGAACTCCTAAGGCCCCACTCCTCACTACAGGAGTTCAAGGAGACCGAAAAAAAAAAAAACACCCCAGCAAAAAGATGGCTCAAACAGAAGAAGAATTGAAAGCCCCAGAACCCATCCTTTTAAGCGACCAAGAGATAGCCAACCTATCAGAGGCACAGTTCAAAGCACTGGTGATCAGGATTCTCACAGAATTGGTTGATTTTGGTCACAAATTAGATGAAAAAATGCAGGCTACAATAAGTTTAATGAAGAAAAATGCACAGGGAACCAATAGTGATGGAATGAAAGATGGGTCTCACATCATTGGAGTGGACCAGAAGGTAGAAAAAAATATACAACCAGAAAAGAATGAAGAAATAAGAATTCAAAAAATGAGGAGAGGCTTAGGAACCTCC
>JAPYXV010003558.1:0-12128 GCA_028533065.1 Trachops cirrhosus
ATATTAAAAAAAAAAAAAAAAAAAAAAGAACTGTAGTGAAGAAACGTACTCTTTTATGTTTATTCTGCAACACATCCTCTTTGTGTTCTGAATCACCACTGGTCAGAAGGTCTGCTCCAATACTGTTAAAGACTTTGTCAATCTGACGAAACAGAAAAAAGTCAACTGCATCAAAAGAATTTGTGATTTTACTTCTTAAAGAGCAAACCCCTCCCCCCCAACAAATGAAGCACGATGTCCAACACTTTTTACAAAAACTTAAATAATCTCAATGTCTTCCTACCTGAGACCCCACATTTGTGACTTTTGTCTCCTCGGAAGTATTCATTTGATTTCCTATATCCAAAGATCTGTGGGAAAATGGAGAATTATGACAGAGCATAAAAAGAAATACATATATTCAAAATACTCATACTAAAAATAATTCATCCACATTTAATTTATTAGAACCTAAATAAACTGAACTTCGTTCTTCATCCTGTAAATCTTTTTTACTGTTTACTAGTAGTGATGTCTGCTTGCCCCCTAAATTAACATTAGTATACAAATCTTTTTTTTTAAATTCAACATTTGAGATTTACTCAGAATGTCATAAAACCAGGCAAGCAAGGTTCGTACCGTCAGTTTATACAGTGAGAGAGAAGATATAATATGGGAAAAAGTTTAGAATCTGTGAACTTTTAACAATAAGTGCTACAACCACTGGGATATGGACCTGATCCATGCCTTGCAAAAAACACAGGATTTAGGTTGGAAGGAAGAAAAGAGAAGATTCATTTATACCGCAAGTACAGATACTAGATATTAAAAATTTCTGTTATAAATTTCTTTAGAATTATTTTTCAGGGTTTCTGTGTTTATATAGTCAATCCACCAAACATAAATATCAATATATACATCACAGAATACTTACAGCATACAAAGGCTATTCCCCATCATTCTATAATACACCCTGTGTGGTTTACTTCCATAAGCCTTCACTTTACATTGGAGTAGAAGCCAGAAAGTTTCTTTCTGGCGACCTTGCTATGGTTCATATGAATTTCACTGATTTTCAGTTGTCTTTTGGCTTAGGGGTGGACTTTAACAGGTATCCTAAAACAATGTGCCCCCCACCACCCTCGGCATTGGGGCAAAGAATATAGCAAAGATTTTATTTTAATAAACTAGCATTCTCCAGTGAATAATTTTCACCTTTTCTTTCTCTGTATATAAAATAAATGCTCCATAAATGTTTCTGGCATTAGAGAAAACAGAAAGGGAGAAATCAAAACACCAGGGTGTTATAGACTTGAATGCTAAGAAACTTTACTTAGGTACTTAAAGTACTTGGTAAGTACCTTACTTAAGGTACTGGTGCTCTTAATAACCAGTGCCCTGAGTTTACAATGCCAGTGGCTAATGCTAACAAGAGATTTTCTCAGAAACAGAATTTTCTCTATGTAGAGAAATGCCAAGCTTAGGTCATATTATACTTTTGTACTCAGAAATTACATTAGATTTTCAACAGTGGTCTATTTTAGCTCAGTTCAATTTAATATGCTGAAAATTTTCTGTCAAAATGAAAGCCATCAATTTTTCTAGTCCATATTCTAGAAAATTAATAATGAGATAATTTTAATCTTATGCCTAGACCACATGCAATTCACACACAACCTACTCACTTCTGCTGTTCTTGCATCATATGCAGTTGCTCCAGTTTAGTCTTGTGTTCAGACTCCAATCTATTAAGCATCTCTTTAATGACGGAAATGAAAGAATTGAACTGGTGTAACAAGAAATAGATATGGTTATAATGTTTCAAGTTAGCAACAAATGTTAACTAATAAGATAATTCAGCAAGTAAATCATAATATTCCCCATTTTTACCTGAATATGACCCATTCATACCAGTGATGTCACAAAAAAGCATAATTTAAATTCAGCATATCATAGGAAGCTTTTACAATATCTTAGTATGGTGGTGATATAACTGATGACCTTTTAAGTTCTAGAAAACACGTCTTCATTAATTTTATATCCTGACTGTCTAACAGCTATTATTCAGGGGTATTATATAAATTCATCCCCAGCAGTTATATAATAATTGGTTTTCCTAGAATAATCCAAAATTGACCATCTCAATTTGTGCACATCCAGAAACAATATGCTTAATAATGGATAAAAAATTACCATGTATTCAGATTGTTATAAAAATGTTTGGCCAAAATAAAACCTGTTTTTCTGAAAAGTCAGAAATACTACATGTAGCTAGTCTAACAATTGAAGTTCATAAAGTAAATCTAATACTATGTCTTAATGTAGTGGTTAAACTTAAATAATTTGTATCGTGCCCTTCAGGATCATCATAAATAATTTATTTGAATAATACCATCTATTACAGAAAAAAATCTAGAACTGCTTTCTTCCTCTCCCCAAATCTCATAACTACACCTTTGGGCCGGGTGCTTATGCATACACTATTTCCTTAACCTCACAAGTCTTCAAAGTTGGTTTATTAATATTTCTATTTTACAAATGAGGAAATTCAGGCTCAGCAAGAGCGAAAGTAACTTTCTCAGAGATATTAAATAACTGACATGGCACAAGTGGAACTCATCCTGCCTGTCTCCACAGTTCTGCTCTTTTCTACTGTCCATGACACTGCCTCTCACCGTGCTCAGCCACCCACTTACCCTTCGTCCTACCACAAGAGCAACAAAAGGCATGTTTCCTTACAATGACCGACACTCTGCTAATTAGTTTACAAAACTTTTTAATGAAGTATAATATAACATGCTAACAGAAAAGTCTACATATAAGTACACACTCAAAAAAATCACAAAATGAATTTAACCAGTAGGCTTATGAAGAAACAGAACATTGGCAACATCCCAGAAGCTTCCTTCTGATCTCTTCCGGTCACTTAACACCCTCTCATCCTGAGCAAACACTAATCTGGCTTACAGCATGTAGTTTTAACGTTTTTGTACTTTATATAAATGGAATCATTCATTACATCCTCTTTTGTGTCTGCCTTCATTTGCTCACTATGATGCTTGTGAGATTCATCCATATTGCTGCATGTAGTCGGTGCAAAAAGAGTTAGCGTAGGCCTGAACTGTTCTCCTTGGAAAGACAGGCCTATTTACAAGGTTGGCTCTTGGCTGGTGTCCAGGGACTAATGGTTCCCACCATTAACCAATGACAGTGACTCACTGTGCCTACCAGGGGTGTCCAACCTTTTAGGCGTCTCTGCACCACGCTGGAAGAAGAGGTATCTTAGGCCACACATTAAATACACTGAGACACACAATCACAGAAAATCTCATAATGTTTTAAGTAAATTTATGATTTTGTGCTGGGCTGCACTCACAGCCATCTTGGACTACATGCGGCCCACAGGCCACAGGTTGGACACACTTTGAAACTGTACAAAGAATATGTTTTATGTTGAACACCTGCTTTCCTTCTGAGAATCTGGAATTTGGGTATATGACAGGCAGAGGGTGCTACTTGATCAGCTCCCAATAAAAACTCCAGGCACGGAGTCTCTAATGAGCTCCTCTGGTTGGCAACATTTCACACATATTGTCACAACTCATTACTGGGGAAATACAGCACATTCTTCGTGCCTTTAGCAGGAGATGACTCTGGAAGCTTGAGCCTGATCCCTGGCCCCCACTTTGCCCTATGAGCCTTCTCCCTTTGCTGATTTTGCTTTATATTCTTTTACCACAAGAAACCGCCCATGAATACAACTACATGCTGAGGCCTGTGAATCCTCCTAGTGAATCACTGAATCTGGGGGTGGTCTTAGAAACTCTCCCTGAACATATGTTGTGATTGTGTTTTGATTGCTGCACAGAATTTGCTATTTTTTAATCAAATGCTAAAAATATATTTTCCTAAGCTACCTCATCATTTTTGCATAATCATAATACACTTAGACAATTTTCAATCAAAACTGACAGAAGAGGGCAGTCTTGAATTAGGAAGCCTGTCCATAAACTGAGTAGGAAAATAGACCACTCTAAGTTAGACCATGCTAACTATTCTAAAATACCAGAAGATATGAATCAAAGTATTTCTGTTGATGAAAACAGGCCCCTAAAAAAATCAGCCATAAAGCTGAAGAACACTAACACCATATTTCAAACAAAATTATGTATCCTAAAATAAGCATTTGGGGATATTCTTAAACACCCTAAATCATAAATATAAGAACTAAGAATGGAAATGATCCAGACTTAAAGACTATCTTGAACATACAATCGTCCTATTCGTCCCCAATATTCACTGAGTATTTTTTTGCCAATCATAACTTTAATCATGCCATCCAAGATATGAAGAAACTATCAAGCCAAAAACTAAAATCTAAGGACACAAACCTTCAGAGGCTAACCCTACCACTTCCATGAAGTTTTGGATCTGATTGTCACATGTTTCTCTAATTCAGAAACTCCATTAACTCAATACTCGCCCCTATGTCCAGAGCTCTCCTGCTTAACTCCCAGCTTTGCTCTAATTCACTTTCAGTCCTTAATTCCGAGTCTTGCCTGCTTATCTGTTCCTGGCACTCTCAGTTTAACAGTAACCCCTCCCAGTCTTTCCCATCATACTTCATTAAACACCAGCTCTATAGTGAACAAAGGGTGTCATTACTCTGTACCTCAAATTTTCTCAATAAGTATTTTGTTTCTGGCACTGCATTAACTGCCAGGGATATAATGAAGAGTAAGCTATAATAACCAGCCTTCTAGGAGAGCCAGGCACTTAAGCACACGGCTGTGATAACTATAGTGATAAGAGTAATACATAGAGACAATTCTATAATTTTTGAACACATTACCCCTTTGCTCAAGCATTTACCACACCCTTAAAATTTCAAATACCTAAATCACACAGGTATTTAAAATCTACCTATTCTAGTCTCAATTTATCCTTCTCCCACTACGCCCCTACTGTACTACAGGCATTGCTCACTTAAACTGGATTATTCATTCCCAGTGGCAGATAGGCTAGAATGGTTCCCAATTATCCCCTCACTCTGCTACTCATACCTTCGTGTAATCCCTCATCTCTGAACATGGTCAGGACCTGTGAGGTGCTTGTAACCAATAGAATATGCAAAGGTACATGGGATGTCATTTCCCTGATTACATTATAAGACTGTAACTTTCACCTATCTAGCAGATTCTTTTTCCCTCTTTGATAAAACAAGTTGCTATGCTGGAGAAACCCATGAAGCAAAGAATTGACAGTGGCATCCAGCTAAGAGAGAGCTAGGGACTGAGGCCCCCAGTCCAACAGCCCGAAAGGATTCCCACCAATAACCATGGGATGAGCTTAGAAACAGACCCTTACACCAGCTGAGCCTTCAGATGAGACCCAGCCTTTGACTGATAAGAGAAGCTAAGCAGAGAATGCATGCTCTGGCTTGGCTGAGCCACAGAAGTTGAGGTAAGTGCTTGTTCTTTTAAACCACCAAGTTTGGAGTGATTTGCTATGTGGCAACAGTGAATACACACCCCAGACACATTACATTCATATTTCTTCGTTCATGTACACTTCCCAGCCTCAAATGTGAAGTAGTCCCAAATCCTACACACCTTTCAACGTTCTGCTTATTTACTGTCTCCCAATGAGGCCGCCAGGAATCCGTCCTTCCATCTCACATACTCCACACTTCGAACCCACAAGCTTTCACTTAACTCTGACATATTTTTCCTTGTTTTACCAATATTTATAAGTAATATATTTCTATATTTGATGCCAAGAAACAATGAGCTGAATAAATTGAATAAAGCGCAAAACTACTCCTACCTGATTGAGGTTAAGATTATTTTCAATACTCAGAGGAATAAGATGAGGCAATACTTTGCCAGCCAGCTGCTCTTTGGTGATTCCCAACTTCTTATGTGTAAAAGTACACTTGTAAATGCCTGACAGAAAAGAATGAGAAAACTGTACAATTTAATATCACAAATTAGGAAAAATAGTTCCTCTACATGAAATCTCTTGATAATTAGTATATTTTCCTTATAATTACAAATTTTTCCTTATCAGTGCTTAGAATATGGATCAGAATGATTTCAGCTTCATCATCACTTAGATTTAAACACCATGACATATTTACCCTGTACTCCTTTAGTTTAAGAGCACCTTTAACAGTAGTATATAACATTAAAAGCCTATCAGAACGAAGCACAGTTCTTACAGTGCAGCAGTAAGGTCACAGAATGCCTGCTACCCTGAAAACATTTAAGTATACATTTCAGACCTCTCATTCAACTGGAGACATCTATTTCAAAGTGTATAGGTATACTCCTACCCATTTATTCACATCTTTAGCCAATGATACTCAACGTATTTGAACCTTAGTAATTTAATTAAACTCCACACAATCCTCCCCTATTGTCTCACCTGTTCACTGGGACCTTAAGACTCTGCTGGTTACACCTATTCCACAAAGCCTTCACTTGGTCAACTGAGCACATTTACTCCTCATTATCTAACTGTTTTCGTGTTGTAAGAGTTTTGCATATAATCCAAGGCTTTAGAACATACCATCACCTATTATTCTCCTGTTAATGTACATGTCACTTACTTGTACATACTTAAAGAATAACTTAGCTGAGAACTTACTGAATAAGTTCAAATAAGCATTTGCTAGGCACTATGCTAATTACTTTCTCTTTAGTTGTCTCGCTGAATTCTCATACGACTCCCTCCATTTATAATGATGTTATTTTTATCCTCATTTGATACGTGAAGAAACAGACTGGGACTAGGGCTCTTTCCACTATGCCAAACTCCTTCTCAAGAGGACTAATTTCTTTGAGCCCAAAACTTTCATACCATATCCCGAAAGTTCTACATCTCCAGAGGTCCACAATAAATTACTTGCTACCATTCCTGCAAATATTTGCTAAGAACTTTCTATAGACTAGACACTATAGTAGGTCTTAAAAACAAATGGCTGAGTAATATAGTTTTCCTTCAAAGTTAACAAAGAACTTCAAATTTAGTAAAAAGTGAACTTTTTACTGTTTCTGTGATTCATCAGTTGTGCCTGCTCCTATTAGTACAGCAGAGCCTGAGCATTTCCAGATTGGGACGCTCATGGCTCTAACTATTTACAGACAGTTTCAGAGTTTCTTAACACAGTAATCTGTAATTATGCTAATAGAATAAAATGTGCTGTAAGGCTAATATGCTTCATGGGTAAATCACTTAACAGTGAAACAGAGTGGTTAAGATTTAAACATACCTAAATTGAAAACCAGCTCTATCACTTATCAGTTGTGTAATCTTCAATAACTTCACTTCTGAGCCTCAGTTTGCTATTGTAAAAGAGAAATAATAGTACCTATTTCTCACTGGATTTTGGAGAGGATAAAATAAGATAACGTATAGAAATACTTAGCATAGTGCCTCTTACAAATTGCATACCAAATGAACATTAGGTATCGCTATTAAGACTAGTATCAGTATTTCAAGTAGCTTTGTTTGCCTCTGTTTTTTGGTATCATTTCACAGGGAAAACTATATGCTATCATGGTGTTTGTGAAGTAAGGATTCCCAAATGTCTTATTCCTTTGTAAATGTCAAGGTTCTACTGCTTTTGCTAAAATTAACACAAAGAGAATTTATATCATGGCACTTATTCCATCCTTCTTCAATTACTGAATGCTATATACAATACATGAGAGTACAATGGTTCTATAGATTGAAAAATTTATTTGCATGACTGTAAAACAATTAAGTAGTATCAAACGATATTAAGTTTTCAGCTACCTAAAATCCCCATGAGGACTGCGGGTTCCTTGGATGGAATCTGTTGTAAGAAGGGCAGGATATCATCAAGTACAAACCACTTATCCAAGTATTCCAAAATCTTTCCTAAGCACACTAATGAATTTACACGAACCTATTAAAAGAGGTAAATTGCATTAGTCATTGAATGTCTTTACAATCTAGAACAAAATATTTAAGTGTAAATTTAATCTTCATATAGATACATGTTAAAAATAACCCAAGCATAAGAAGTTGAAAAGCTCTCATCCTTTCTTAATATAGGAAATTCACATAATTACAAATGCCCCGACTTGTTTCAGAAAGATTTACAAGGGCTTTACCAGGACACTAGTTAGCTAAAGCTAAGGAATGACTTTAATTTTGTATTATTTTAAATACAGTGATTAGGATCTGAGAAATTTTAGTCTATGGTTTACCAAGAACATCTCTTTGAGGATCTCTGAATCACAAAAAGGACTGCATTCTCCCACCCAGTGATCAGTTTTACTGGGCTTCTACTATTTTTCTATAACTCAGATTCAATCCATTCTTTTCTTAATTTTTATTGTTTATTCTATTACAGTTGTCCCATTTTTTCCCTTTTGCCCCCCCCACTCAGCCCACCCCTCTCACCCACGGTCAATCCTCTCTCCACTGTCCATGTTCATGAGTCATTCATACATGTTCTTTGACTAGTCCCTTTCCCTTCCTTCCACCAGTCCCTCCTCCCGCTTCCCCTCCTACAGCTATCAGTCTCTGCCCTGTTTCCATGTCTCTGGTTCTATTTTTCCCATTAGTTTACTTTGTTCATAAGATTCCAGTTGCAAGTAAGATCATACAGTATTTCTCTTTTGCAGACTGGCTTATTTCGCTTAGCATAACAGTCTCCAGTTCCATTCTCAGGTTCAATTTGTTCTTTATATATTTAATAACACATAAAGAGAATCTATATTTGTTCTAAATAAAGTTTCTATTCTAAATATATCTTTAATACAGTTATTAAAACTTATTTAGGAGCTCTTTTATCAAAATTCTATCATTTGACTATTTTGATAAATATTTCACACCCTATTTTTCCATCTGGAATTTGTTAAGATAAAATACTCAGTATTTTATGTATTTTAACTGAGTATTTTAACTCCACTTTTCAAAAAAGGTAAGCTAAGAAAAGCAGAAAACAACTTAACTTACAAAGCACTATATTTCTGCAAGAAAGATGAAAAATTTTCCTGAAAAATAATGTATAAGTTTTCTGAAATTCAAACATGCAGGATATTATAAATTCAAAATGATGTCTAAAGGCTAAACTTGCTCTTAGCTTTATAAAAGGAGTCGCTGCATTCTTTGTGTGTGTGTGTGTGTGTGCTTATGTGCACACACACACATACCATAAAGAGAAACTGGAAAAAACATTTTACTTTTACTTTCTTTTATGATGTATAAAATATTACTCATGTAAATCATGAACAGAGTTCTTAAAGCATTTTACCTAACTGTGCATAGAATTTATTTTTTTTCTTTATTTTCAGGAAAGTTTATTGCAATATAATTCTAACTCATGATTCATGTTTCAGGAATTTCCTAGTTAGATCATTTAAACCTTAGAGTCTATACTGATGAATGCAATTCAGGACCTCACATTTGCCACTCCAAAGGTAAAAGCACTAACTGTGACATAAAATGCAAACCCATTTCAGTTACTGTTCTAAATCCATTCATTGTAACTCCTCATAAACAACAAGCCTTTAATGGCTTGGTTGGCATCTTAAAAAGGAATAAAAACGTCCTGGGGCATTGCAGATCATTTAAATATCCATGCTTCCCATCTCACTCTGCAAACGTAGAACTGAACTAAAACATTTGCTTCGATAAAATGTATGCTGCCATGAAATACAGTATGGCTTATGTGACTTGTTAAAGGGCATTTTGAAAAGTAATTTTAAGCTCTATTATTACTACCTAGTTTGAAATTTAATATTAAAATTAGAAAATTTCAGAGAAGTAGACTTTTTGATGTTGACACTAATTTAATGTTGACTACCTCTCTGAGTGTCTTTCATTAAAGGTAGAGGTAGAGTGACCTTTCATTAAAAGAGAGGTAGAGTGACCTGCCCCCAGGGCACAGGCATGATTAGCAGCAGGGTCAGAATAAAAACTCAGGTTTTTTAACTCTATTTCATACATGTTCACTTCAGTAAACAATGATTTTTTCCCCTACTTTAATGTTGTTTTCTACCCACAGCCTTTCTACCAAAAAAATAAAAACCCTAAAACAACAACAAACTACGCTGTTTATTCTACTTCCTGACTACCAAGTAACTTAGTATTAAAATTCTGTACTCAAAGGAGGCAACTACCCTTACCATAGGTTTTTGAGTACAACTATTTCCCCCACTTATACTCTTATTAACTTATTGTTTATTGTACCCTTTACTTTTTTTGAATACAGGCAAGTAAGTGAGGGATAAAAAATATTAAGAGTAGATGACTAAAAATAAAGGCAGCTTATAAAAGGAGTCATTCAAAAAGCTTTTAGGCTTATATACCAACTTAAACTCTCATGAATACTTTAAAACTACCAACAAATAAATTGTGAGTTAAAGCAGGAAAGAATTAAGAAAAAGAAATTACTCAAATTTTTTACTGATGCACTCAATAGGGAATAAGATCAGGAATGTACTACTGTACAATTATGTATCAGGAAAAACTACAGCTATTGCTAACTTTTATAGTACAATACAGGTTACCTAAAGCCACAATATGAACAAACTATAAAAGGAAAATTATTTAAACCAATGAGAAACAAAAGAAAAACAAAAATTGATATGCAATTACTTACAGCAAGGGAAGATGTCTGTAGACATGCATTTTTAATTCTTGGTATCAAGGCATTTTTCATGGATGGGTAGTCTATAAGATTGGCAAAGGTTGGAATGATGTTTAGACAGAGTTCCTATTAAGAAAATTAATTGGATCAATCTTTCGGACTCACCTTTTCTCTCACATGTTAAAAAATATTTTGCATTTGTATGGCTAATTTGTCACATGGTATAAAATAAACTTTTATGTACATTATATCATTTGGTCCTTTCAGCAACTATTTGAAAGATTAGTTATTTTCAATTTTCACTTTTACAGATGAGAAAACAGGCTTGGAAGGCTTACTCAAAATCGTACTAGATTATAAAACTAGCATATGGTACCAAAATTCCCTGATCTCATTCTAATTTCTTTCCCTGATAACACAATTCTTTCTTTATTTTTGAAAACAAGAAACTTCAGAACACCTAAGTTTTGCTATTTTGTACAGAAAGAAAAAATTAAAAACAAAGTCATGTAAAACTATTTCACTTAAGGGATTTCTTCGCTGTTACATATATCCACCTGATGGGATATAATATGAACATTTTTAAAACTATATTTTAAAAGATTGTTTAATAATATTGGGGATAAAATGCAATAAGACACTATTATACAGTCCCAATTTTTAAAATTTGTATGTACATGTATCTGTCTACAGGCTTAGAAAAAAAGACTGGGAAAATATACCTAGAAATGTTAACTAGGCATCTCTAAGACTTTTTCTTTTTTTTAAATATATTTTATTGATTATGCTGTTACAGTTGCCCCATTATCCCCCTTCACTCCCCTCCACCCTACTCACCCTCTCCCACCCACATTCCCCTCCTTTAGTTCATGTCCATGTGCCATAAGTTCTTTAGCTTCTACATTTCCCTCCCCCTGTCTATTTTCTACCTACCATCTATGCTACTTATTCTCTGTACTTTTTCCACCTCTCTCCTCCTCCCACTCCCCTGTTGCTAACCCTCCATGTGATCTCCATTTCTGTGGTTCTATTCCTGTTCTAGTGGTTTGCTTAGTTTCTTCTTGTTTTTGTTTTAGATGCGGTTGTTAATAATTGTGAGTTTGCTGTCTTTTTATTATACATGTTTTTTATCTTCTTTTTCTTAAATAAGTCCCTTTAACATTTCATAAAGTAAGGGCTTGGTGATGATGAACTCCTTTAACTTGACCTTATCTGAGAAGCAGGTCTGCCCTTCCATTCTAAATGCAAGCTTTGCAGGATAGAGCAATCTGGGATGTAGGTCCTTGTCTTTCATGACTTGGAATACTTCTTTCCAGCCTCTTCTTGCCTGTAAGGTCTCTTTGGAGAAATCAGCTGACAGTCTGATGGAAACTCCTTTGTAGGTTACTGTCTCCTTATCTCTTGCTGCTTCTAGGATTCTCTCCTTCATTTTAATCTTGGCTAATGGAATTATGATGTGCCTTGGTGTGTTCCTCCTTGGGTCCAACTTCTTTGGGACTCTCTGAGCTTCCTAGACTTCCTG
>JAPYXV010003559.1:0-12127 GCA_028533065.1 Trachops cirrhosus
ACAACATTGTAATGTAATGGGCAAAACCTTGCTTAGTGCGCACTTAGTCCAACTTCAAATAAAATAAAACAGCACAGCATAGCACTGTCAGGGTGGGTTTCACACTGCACTCACATAATTTATACAGATAAAAACTATCCAGAAACCCTTTATCCCCTTTTACTGGCTTGTGGAAATGAGCCTTAGATTTTGTCTGACGTGGGTGAGGGTCAGGAATGAAAAGCAAGATTATGTAGTATGTAGTATGCTGAGATTTGAGAAGGAAGCTACACATGGTAAAATGCATCCTCTTAATTATGCAGGTAAAACATAGATATCATGCTAGGAAGAGTATATATGAAATAGAAGTTGAATTTAAAATGAAGGCAAACATTTATTTGCAACTCAATTCAATAACACCAAAACAGTGCAAGTGTTGGAATGAATTCTACTGGTTCCTCCTCCTTATGCCTCCTTTACTTTTTCCTTCTGATATTTGTGAAGCTGCTAACCAATAAGACAAGTACTGCCTCTGATCAAGGTGCTTCCAGTCTAATTAAAATATATTGTACTTTAAATTTTTCTTTTTCTTTATTTTTTTAACTTTTTTTATTGCTGTTTAAGTACAGTTGTCTCCATTTTCCACCCACTCCAGCCAAACCCACTTCCCACCCTTGATCCTTAGGTCCAGCAAGCCTACTTTGGGATATATCTTCTAAAAAAATGAAAGCACCTATATATAATGATGTATGTATATGGGAGTTTATTACAATATTGTTTTTAAGGGCAAAAAAAAAGAAACAATTAGCCATCACATAAATAAAAGCATGTCACAGCATAATGTATACAATGTGATCTTGTTATTGTAAAATAAAGACCACAGGTTTTATGAAAAATAAAATAAAATATTGTACTTACAACTATGATAACAGATATACTATTGAGAAGCAAAGGAGCTCCTAGGAGATTCAACACCCGAGGACAGGGTGAAGGGAAAGGAAGAATATTTCAGGCAGTGGAGCCAAAAAAAGTTCATTACAGGTAAAGCACAGAGAGTATGGGGAATGGTGAGAAAGTCAGGCAGGAACATATACAGAAGCCATGTTAAGGAAGTAGGACTTTATCTAAAGGCAACAGGAAGGCATCGAAGGATTTTAAAGCAGAATGACATATCCAGATTTGTGTGTTTTTAAGAATCATTCCAGATGTGAAGAAGAGAATGAACCTGTTTCAAAAATCCACATGAGAGACAATGGTGGCCTACAACAGGGGAGTGACAAAGGACACGGGATATGAAAGGGCTTGAGAGATATAACTCAAAAACCAACCCAACCCTAAGACTTAGTGATTAGATGGACAGGGTTGAGTTAATGAGGGGAATGGGGACTCAAGGGTAACAGCTACATTTCTCTAGTATCACCATGTGCCAAGAACTGTGTGCTTTGCATACACTGTGCAAACCTGATGTGTCATACACTACGTGTCAACCTGATGAGGCAGCTGTGATTACGGATCATTTGTCACAGGCTCACAGAGGCTCCCAACTTGTGTGGGATCTGGCAAGGCCCGGGAGAAAAAGTGGTTTACAGAATTAGGCTTCTCAAAAAAACAGTTTGAACAGATCATTGAGAAAGTTGGTGTGATGAGCCAGTGCCATGGAAACTGGTACTTGGTCTAGAGCTCAAAGACCTGGCTGAAAATACAAACTTGAGAGATTCATGAACTGAAGCCATGAAAGTGAATACAGAGAGAAAGCAGGTTGAGAAGTAAAGAGAGCCAAGCTCAGCAGCCTGTGGGGGAGGAGCCAGCGAGAGACATCTGGAAGGAACCACCAGGGAGGCACTAGAAAATTCAGAGAAATGTGGCATCACTAAAGCAAAGGGACAACCCTATTGCAAAGAGTCACTTATTTCTGAAAGGTCAGGTATACTATTTATTTTTTTGGTTGGTGAGAACAATTTTGGTACAAATTCTTATTGCTCAGTGAAAGGTCTATTAAACAAAAGGGAAAATCTTCATACAGGGGCCTTAGATATAAGAACACTGTATTTTGGCTTATATATTTGTACTACAATTCTCATGAGACTGCTTTGAATGATGGGCTCTTTCAGAGCAGGGCTGATGTGTAAACTTGAGGTGTGAGCAGGTATGCAATGCAGAGACTTTTCCTGAGGGTTCACCACGTTAAACTCATGAAAGGATATATCATTTAGAAATTTTAATCAAGACAAAACGACCCATGTCAGAAAAACCGTAAGGAGATCGGTGAGGGAGCTGCAGCTCTCGTGAGTCAGAGCCAACTTAATATGAAAAGACAAATAATTTTGTCTTTTAATTTTTTCCATATAATCCCTACTCCTTTTATTGTACCTTCTTTGGTAGTGATCACTACTTAAACATTTTTGTATTTTTCTTATGACAGAATAAATAATGCTCCAGAGATGAGACAAGCAGTGGTCTGTCAACATAAGAAGTAAAGTAGTTGCTTCTGTGGAGAACGCATCTTCCTCAGCGCTTACCAAGGCAAATCTCAAATGTGGGCCACTGAGTCATGTATCACATTGGTTCCAGTGATATCTGGCGGAGCGGGGCTGCAAGCCATCTGACCCATATAATATATTCAAGGGGAGGGGGCTTTTATCTCATCTACAAGTACTGGGATGAAAACTTCCCAACTAGAGTTCAGCCTATGAAGTAGACGTTGTACACCAGGCACAAGGCTTGGTGTATAAAATGGAGCCTGCTTCCACAGATTTTTACCCTTTCTTTGATCTTCTGTCTGTGTTCCTCTTGCATATGCACATACCCAGTTAAGCAAATATATTTTAAATGAATTGGGTGTTAGAGTTAGTTCTAATAAGACATATTGAAGTAGACTAAAAACTACTAGATGCTCTTTAAAACCCAAAGCATAATTAGGTTCTGAGAATATGTATGGTAGCTTTTAGTCACTGTATTCATGAACAAAAGGTACTTTTGGGAGAGTCTGTGAGGTTGCAAAGGGTTTAAGACTTAAATATTGAAGATGCTGATAAAATAAGTGAAAAAAATCAGGATATGTATTTTGTCTGTATGATTGCATCATATGCAAATAAAAAGACTGGAAAGATGATACACTCGAGTGATTGGTTGTTTGATTTGCATAGTATTTTCTCTTCAAAAAACTTTCTGTTATACTATTATGTCACTTTCATAATTTTAAAATAAAATAAAACCTGAAATATATCTTTAAAAGGAAAATATTTTTTGAAAGGATACAAAATAGCAGCTAAGCTTAATTTTTGGACTGACTACAGAAGGTCTTGGATAATAACTTCCACAATGCTTTTATCATGTGTCTACCAATTTTACCATATATGAATTTAGCTCCCTCTTGAGAATTCTCTCCCCTGAAAATATAGTGACATCTGGTTTGGGTCAGTGATACCTGTGTAATTTAATTCCCACCTGTTCTCATTCTCCCTCCCCATGTTAACTATGATTTTGTCTAGTCTCTATTTTATCTTGTTCTGTGTTATCTAAAATTAAATTGGAGAGAAAAAAGACTACACGCAAATAGATTTTAGAAAGTTACTTAATAGGTAGGAGGACATTTTCATATACAGTTGATCACCAGAATTTTTATTCTGCTTTCTAGCAAGGATTAGGGGGTTGTCAAAGAAAAAGTGGACATTTTCTACAAAACAGAAATAATGCAGAGAATCTGAGGCAAGACTCTTTTAACTCTGAAACCATCCAGTGGCACAGCTAACTTTGCAACTGATAACCACCAACAGCCATGATTTTCTTTTTCTGGGAGAAAGTGGCTAACATTGTATCTCTTAACTTTTTTTTCAATTTAATATAGGGATTTAAAGATATAAATAAAATTAGAAAGAATAGCACAATAAAATTCTATCATATTTATTACCCAGCTTCAATAAATACCACTATTTTTCAAATCTTATTCTCTCTATCCCCAACCTGAATTTCTCCCTTGAAGTGATCTTAAAGAAAGTCTGAGACAATCATGTTATTTCACCTCTAAATACTTCAGTATGTATCTCTAACAGATAAGGTCTTTCTTTCTTTTATTTTTTTAGCATAATCAGTAACATGACCAATAAAATTAGCAATAATTTCTTCATATCACCTATTATTCAGTTTGTGTGCAATTACCTCAACTATCTCAAAAATATCTTTTTTTGCAATTAACTTCCTTGAATGGAGATCTAAATAAGTTCTTTATATTGACTGAGTCAGTATGTATCTCATATATTTTGTTCTATAACAGTTACCCCTTCTCCCATTCAATTTTTTCCTTACAAAAGTTGCTACCTTTTACTATTCAATTTTTATTCTGTACATTTTTAACTGACTTCTAATAAAAATGCATCATAGTTGGCTCTCCATATCCATGGATTCAGAACCCACAGTCAGAGAGGGCCGGCTAAGGGACTGGAGCATCCTTGCATTTTGGTGTGAGCAGGGAGGAGGGGTGTCCTGGAAGCAATCCCTTAGGATACCTAGGGATGACTGTACACTGCTAAAAGAAATCAATCGACAATAACATCCCTTCCTTCTGCCATTCAGGCTTTCTAGTTATTTGCCTCTTCCAGTTCTAGTTTGTTGATCAGTTGGATACAACTGATTTGTCATCCAGAGAAGGAACCAAGGCAAAATTTTAAACTATCATCAAATTCTCATACCTTTTTTTGTCATTGTTCTCCAGAGGATAACAATGGAGGTACTATACAGAAATTTCTCAAAAACATTGGAGTTGGAACAAAGCTCTGAATTCCAAAGTAAAGACATACGTGGAGGGAAAATTCTATTTTTGAACATCTCTTCATCTTTTCTTGCCCTATTTTACCAAGTAACTAGGCAGATTGAAAGAGGAATGCTCAGAAATCCCTGTGAGAAAAACATTCAAAATCTATTTTTATGCTTGCATACATTTTGATCAGAAATAAAGCTCAATAAATAAGCTAATAATATACAAGGAACCCTTACTAAGACTTGGGAAAATTACAGAAGTCTGGTGTGCGTATATACTAAATAAACTCATAGATACCTCATTGCTATTTGTTATTACAGGTCAATGATGATTTAACTCCAATTAATTGGTAGTGGCTGATCAGAAGAGGGTAAAGGATTTGGTAACAAGTTAAAGCCTAACATATGGTCAGGAATTAATATACATTAGTGCTACTCTTATGTTTTTATACAAAATAGTCATCATAAACTTAGCTATTTTAACAACTTCTCATTTGATGTTACATACTTTAAGATTTTATTAAACCTTGGATTTCAACATGACAAGCTCTATCTCATGAAAACGGGGGGATATCCTTATTCATATAAACAAGCTTTTGAGTGTTAGTGTGCCTGTGTCACCTTTGCCCATGAAACTGCCTGCGGGGCTAAGTGTCAGGATAACCAGAATATTGTAGAAAACTTAGGAAGCTGATTTCTCAGTTTTCTTCTAGTACTCGGTTCACAAGTCTAAAAATTATTGCTGTGTTATGTAGATCATTTTAAAAGAGATTTACAAGGGATCTTTGGGCTATCTAGGCCAATCTCATTCTCAATGCAGGGAAACCCTGTTGGACGTGATAAGGATACCTTATACTCAGGACTTCAGTTTTGATACTAAAATCAATTCATGTTAGCTTAATTTGTTATAGTTCACAAGGCATTATCTCGTTCAATACTTCCAATAGTTCTATGAGAGTAGTATTAGCATGTCCATTTTACAGACGTAAAGCTGAAGCTAAGAGAAATAAAGGGGCTAGCCTGATTCACACAGCGAATTCAGTGTAGAAGAATGCCATGTCTCAAACTCTTCTAGATTCTTATTGTATGTTCTTTGTACAGCACAGCTGCAACTTTAAAAAATTATCGCACCAATCATTTGAAGTTGCCTAGGTAGGAAAACTATGGTTGATGAGAAAAATTATGCAAGTTTACAGCCTTGTCCAAGGTGATGCCACTAATGAGCAGAGCTGGAGTAGGACATGGATTTTCTATCGTCTACGATATTCTTTCTGCCACACCAGTGTGTGTTTATCTGAAAATTCTGATTTGGGAAGTTTTCTTTTTCCCAGAAAAAGTATGTTTAGTACTTGACTCTTTGGGAAGGAGTTAAAGTTATTTCACTTGCTTTGCCTCATGCAGTTGAGTCGTTAACATACTCCATATTTATGAGTCATATTTTATCCTTATAAAAGTTAAGATACACATTAACTTCTAAGTTAATATAGATATTAAGATATACACTAATATAACCATTAAAGTCACTTCAGCGATTAAACTGTTAGAAGGGAAAAAAGTGAAACTATAAATAGCCGAAAGTGCTTTGAGCACAAAGCCGAATACTTATTTGACATTTTATTAAAATCTGAAAATTGAAGAGGCAAAAATATCCTGAAAATGTACTTGGTGTTGTACAGTGTTTAGAAATAGAAGCTATTTAATCCTGTTTTGTAAACAACTTTAATCTGTATCTATCTTAATCCTCATTCTAAAGCAGAATCCTGAGCAAAACCAGGGAGCTGAACACTCTGGGGTGAAATACCCAGAGTCAGGGAACAAAGAGCCCACTAGGAGGTGAAATGCCAGGCATTCCTCTTAGCCGCTGATTGAAAAACAAAATAAGCCCCAATTGTCTTCCTTAGGCAAAGTCCAGTGAGTTTTCACACCAATCTATCAGATACCTTACACTACTGTATTCATGTACTTCTTGACCTCACTTTGAGGTATTGATCTGTTTAGCAGCCTGGCTCTGTTCCAGTATTCTTTAATATGCCCCTATTCTAAACTCTTACATATTTACTGCGATTGATTCCTGACGATGCTTCTGACTCTGACACCAGATTGCTCCCTGAACCTCCTGGCTTCAAAGGAAGAGATGGAGCCTCTCCCCTGATCACCCAGGCTTTCACTTTAAATCATTCACAAAGAAGATAGACCATTTTAGGTTACGGTTCTCCAAGGAACAATAGCACTCTCTTAGTGGTACTGTAGGATATTTTAACTTTTGGAAGGAAGCACAGCTCTACTGCGTATCTATTTATTGGACTCCATACAAACTATATTAGATATCGTTCACAGATTCAGCAGATCACACTACATTTATTTCATTGGTCTAGGGGTGCTGTGAAGAAATTACAGACTCAGTAAAGTTGAAAGCTTAAAAGCTCTGACAAGATTCTTTTGCTATATATGTTTGGACAACTGTATTTATTCATTCAACCTATACATATTAAAATATCTACGATGTTTCAGGAACTATTTTTTTTCAGTTCTGGGAATCCAGTAGTGAAGAGACAGCATCTGCTCTCATGGTGCATATGTTGTTATTAGGAGAGTAGAGACAACAGACAACTTTATGAATGGATAAGAGCATGAACGATTACACAGGAAGGAGCAGGTTTGGACAGTGTGGTCGGGAAGTAACTTTTGCACTGGGAAATATCACAGGCAAGAGGGAGTCATTCAAAGCATTTAAAAAAATACATCTTGCTCATCTACAACCAAATACTTCTATATCTTTGCTTTTTAAAGCAGACTTCACAAATCTATCACAGCAATGGCTGACTTCTGTTTTTGTCATGGACTGGTTTTTAGGCCATAAAATAACAATCACCTCACTTTTCCTAAATGAGAAAATGGTACTTGAGTAGAGACATAACATGCCATTGTCTGCCAGGTATATATTAGCTAGCCATCCTTTATTTCAGGGGTAATGTAACGGGTACAGCCAGGCCTCCCCACAACATGATCCTGGACTATATCCTGAATCAGGTGAAAAATAAGTACAAAAACATTACTGAAATAACTGATGAAATTTGAATATGGGCTATTGGTATAATAGTATTGTATCAATGTAAAAATTCCTGATTTTGATTTTTATACTGTGGCTAAATTAGAGAATCTTAGAACTAAAGGAGCAAAATGTCCACAACTTACTGTAACCAGTCCAAGAAAAAAATACATTCATATGTATATGAACAGAATCAGGGAGAAAGAGGAGGGTAAAGAAGTGGGCATGAATGACAAGGCAAATGTGGCAAAACCTAAGCAGTTCGTGAATCTGGATATTTTTTGCCCTATTTTTGACGCTTCTGTAAGATTAAATTATACTAAAATTTAAAAGGTTTAAAGCACACATGTGAACAACACCAATGTGAATTTTAGCAGGAACATACCAAGAAATTTAATTTCACAAAGTGTACATATCTTGCTAAAGCAATAGGAAACTACTTTTTGTTTTGTAAAACCAAAAGATTCTATGTAACAGAGTGAGGTTTAAAAGATGAATAATAAAAAAGCTAACACTGTCCCCCATTTCAGAAAGCTGTTTGTTGTAAAGGGTAAAAAGAAAAAGTTCAATTTCCTGAAGACATAATCTAGTATTATCTACACCAGGTGCAATATCCATCCAATCTTATCCAAATAAATCAGACCAAACTTGTGCCACTGAGAATAAAAAGGTCAAAATTTGAACAAATTGTTCATCTCAGACAGAGAGAAAGAATGTGAGAAGTGCTCAGTACAAATAAGGTGAATTTATGTTCTGGCACAGTTGCTATTAACAGTGAGATGACTTTGACATTAAAGAAAAAATTTACCTGAGGTTAGGCCAAAACAGTACTGTTATTTTTTTATATACAGCAAAAATACAATAATTCTTTTCATATAACTTAAAATTAAAAATCTGAAGTAAAATTATTGTATATTTACTAAAACAAAAGATCAGCGGTGATTATTAAGACTCTGAAGCAATCATAATTCCTATCATGAAGCCACAAATGACTTTTCTGTCCATCTCCTTTTTTTCTTTCTCTTCCTCTGGTCCTCATTTTCTCTCTCTCTCATCAACTATCCTGCCTGTGCAGACTTACCATAACCATCACTTAGCGCTGCCTGTGCCAATCAGAGCCATGGAAGTTGCTGACCTTGCACATGGCATGCACCTGAAGTGGACGTTTATTCTGACAGGGCATTCAAATGACACAAAACATCTTTGAAAGCATCCCACTGACAAACAGATTCTGCAGGGAAGAGTCTCTGGGCTTCAGACTGTGAACTGCTCCTTGGTGAGATGCTACACACCTTACAGTAAAACACTGGGGCCCTGCGAAGGGGCATTTTGACTTAGAGCTGCTTTTCCCAAACTTGTATTAGCCTTGTCAAAGAAAAAAGTTAAAATTTTTAAGAAACTATGAGACAGGTTTATAAATTAAAAAACTGAAAATTTAGATTTCATCTTTAACAATCTTACCAAAAATACATTTGTGTTTTAGTTTTCTTCCCTTAGCAACAGAAATATTTTTACTTTGCCTT
Source organism: Trachops cirrhosus (assembly GCA_028533065.1). Lineage (NCBI taxonomy): Eukaryota > Metazoa > Chordata > Mammalia > Chiroptera > Phyllostomidae > Trachops > Trachops cirrhosus. Next base: position 9,307 of record JAPYXV010003559.1, read on the forward strand.
GTTTGTTCTATTTCGATTGTGCTGCAGAATACTCCCTAAGAATGCTAATAGATCCATAAAGCCATTTTAATATTTAATCTTTGTTATATTTTCTCCATTACCATTTAGTCCCTGTATACGTCCCTCCCCCACCCTGTTGTCCATGTCCATGTGTCCTTTCTATTTTTTGCTCAATCCCTCCACCCCCTAACTTCCCACCCCCACTAGCTGTCATCTGTTCTCCATCTATGAGTCGGTCTCTGTTTTGCTTATAAAGCCATTTTCTAAGCCATTTTCATAATAAAGGAAACGAAACTTAAGAAGTTCAAAGAAAATCAAAATCTCATGATAAAATAAAACACCACCAGGTAATGTTAACATTTCCCTTCCATTCTCTGTCTCAAAAAATATCAAAATAGTGGCTGAGAAGAAAAAGTAAAGTTAGGCAATGTGCAAGATATTTTATATTTTATTTTACTTAGTGACATGAGATAAATATTATGTTTCTTCAGGCTGAGAAATCTCAGGTGTGAAGAGTTTAGGTAATTGACCTGGTTATACGCTGGGAAATGGCTTGCTTATAAGGAAAAGTCACGCTTGCATGTCTTCTCCTGCCTTCCTGGAATTTTTTCTACTGATACTACAGTAACATAATATCATGACCTTTCAAATAAACTAGGAGGAAGATAATTCTAGAAATAAGTAAAAATTTCTAAAGTGAACTTTGGAGATATATACTGTACTTTCAGACTCTGCCAAATTAATTTATATGTAATCTGACAAATTGAGCAATTTCGTAAGTCAAATAAACACTGTAAAATAATTAAAATTATTGAAAGATGTGTTCAGATTTGTGTTAACTGTATGAATCACTTTTAATTAATTGTATGAATTTGTAAAAGTTCTTATAAAAGTGGGGGGTGATACCTTTAACAGGAACCTAAACAACAAAACAAACAAGCAAGCAAAATGTAACCTAAGACACTGAAATTGAGAACAGGCTGACAGTGACCAGAGGGGAGAAGGGAGGGGATTACAGGGGGAAAGGGTGAAGGGTTTGCAGGAACAATTATAAAGGACACATGGACAATAACAAGGAGGGATGGAAATGGGAGGGAGGTGGGAAGGGCTGGGATGGTGGGAAAGGGTGGGGGAAGAGGCAGAAAATTGTACTTGAGCAGTAAAAAATGTTTTAAAAAAGGGGGGTGATAACAGTACAATGTTTTCTCCTCTGATGCCTGTAACATCTTCTTCAGTGATAGCTGTGCTTACTCAACTGTTTTATTCATTTTTCTCTGCCCAATCAGCATTTATATTGCTCAGACTTCTTGTTACCAGCTGGGAAACAGGATAGTCAAATTTCCTAGAAGCTTTATCCTAGCAATCTGGTTACTAGCCAGATACAGTAGTAGCACATATGTTCACTTAGCCAGGAAAAATTTTCCAGAGCATCATGAAGGGAGGTCTTAGGGGAAACCAGTGCGCCAGTGAACACAGCACTTGAAGATTGTACAACAGCTCTTCCCTAGCCTGGGCAGCTCAGACCAAATTCCCTGCAGAGCCCATCAATTTCACACCTCGTCATCTAGAGCAGGTTGCTGTTAATAAGCCACAGCCACCAATGTGGGTGTCTTTGAAGCACTCCTGGGTCTGTCCATCATGGGAAATGGCAGTAACACATTTTGTGCGGCTCTTGTTAAGCAAGGTTGATCATTCATTATTATTAACATGTATTTGTTGGCAAGGGACAATATGGAACACGTAATTAGATCCAACATCTGTGCAGCAGGTTTTGTATTCAGGCAGTCCTTTTTTCTCTTCAGAGTGGAAAATCAGTAAAAAAGGAAGATTGGGTTTTAGAATCTGACGATTATGCATTTATTTATATAAAGAGCACCAGGGATTTAAAATTAATTCTGACCTGACAGAAAACTTCCCTTGAATGTCTTTGAAAAGCTAACCAATACTAAGTGAATATTAGTTGGAGATGCCTCCATTCTTTCCCTGTCAGTGGCCCCAGACGTCAGTGGCAAAATTTGGCAAAACTAAATCTCTCAAACCTCTCAAGCTCTTTCTTTACATCTCAAAAACAAATGAAAAAAAAAAAAAACTTGGCAAAGGTTCCATTTCATCTCAAACTCATGTCATCATTTATTGCCACAGATACTGACTTTCTTACTAAAGTGTCTCTTTTCTGTATTTACCTTCTTTGAGCAGTAAATATACTTGACAAACTGCCATAATCTGACAGAGAACATTGCAGGGGAAGTGCTATTCCATGCTGAATAGGCCAAAATGTGAAAAACATGAAGTAAAAATAATAGAATTTAGAAATATAAATTTATAAATATTCTAAAGAATAATAATAGTATATTTTTCTAAACTAAAATTCCTCTTTTAGAATTTTTGTCCTCTTAACATAATGTACTGAGAAGAAAATAATATCGCTTCTAAGGTTCTGCTGTAAGTACATCACCTGAATGTAATTATTAAAAAAAAAATCAGACAAATCCAAATCCAGGGACATTCTTCAAAGTGACTGGCCTGTGTTTTTCAAAAATGTCAAGGTCAAGACAGACTAAAACTGAGGAGGTGTTCCAGATTAAAGGAAAAATAGAAAGATATGATAACCAAATGCAATCCATAATATGGGATTTTTCTATGGCTACCAAGAACAGTATTAGGACAAAGGGGAAAATCTTTTTTTTAATATATTTTATTGACTATGCTATTACGGTTGTCCTATTATCCCCCCTTCATTCCTCTCCACCCTGAACACTCTCTCCCACCCACATTCCCCCCCTTTAGTTCATGTCCATGTGTCATAAGTTCTTTAGCTTCT
>JAPYXV010003560.1:0-12127 GCA_028533065.1 Trachops cirrhosus
ATAATCCCAGCAGTGGAATTGCTGGGTCAAAAGGCAGATCCATTTTTAGTTTTCTGAGGAAGTTCCATATTGTTTTCCATAGTGGTCTTACCAGTCTGCAATCCCACCAACAGTGCACTAGGGTTCTCTTTTCCCCACAACTTCTCCAACACTTGTTGTTTGTTGCTTTGTTTATGATGGCCATTCTGAGTGGTGTGAAGTGGTATCTCATTGTGGTTTTAATTTGCATCTCTCTGATGGCTAGTGATACTGAGCATCTTTTCATGTGTCTCTGGACCCTCTGTATGTCCTCCTTGGAGAAGTGTCTATTCAAGTCCTTTGCCCATTTTTTAATTGGATTGGATGTATTCTTAGAGTAGAATTGTGTGAGTTGTTTATATATTTTGGAGATTAGGCTTATCTCTTTTATTATGTTGAAAGTATCTAAGGCAAAAAAAACATCTTAAAAATTAATTGACTTGGGCATAGTATACACAATAATGTTTCTTAAGGTCTCCTATTCTTCCATCATCTATGATTGCCTTAATGTTTCATATCTCAGTACTACCTTTACTATTTATTTTTCTTTATTTTTGTATTGTTGTTCAAGTATAGTGATCTCCATTTCCCCTCCAATACTACCCCCTGCCCCACCCATCTCCACCCCCCACCCTCAATCCTACCCCCTTTGGCTTTTTCTATGTGTTGTATTTTTCTTTAAATCAACCCTCTGAAATTTACTTTTATCTAAAAGGGAAAACTTACATTTACTACTACAAATGTTAAACTGCTATAATTTAATGAGAAGGCAATTATAAAAATAGATACTGAGGGGCACTAAACTTTTGCCACCACAAATGTGGCTTTTGGGATATTGATTTTAAGCTGGTTATTAAGAAACAAAAGATTCATAAAGAACCTTTGGCCATCCCCTTTCCCTGCCTAAAGGAATTCAGATGGAAAGGCCTGTTTCAGAATCTTAGCACAGAAGATTTTATATGCTAAAAAAAGTTATATGCTAAGGAATACCCTAGCATAAGGATTTTCACCTTAGCCTAATTAAGTATGGATTCATACAAGGGCATGTTAACAAGGGTCCCCCATGTCCCACTGTTTCTGGGTAGCCTAGCAGGAATTTGTTTGCCACTTGTTCCCTCTTTGTCTTCTACCTATGAATTGCCTACTTTCCTCTTGGAATCCCAGACACCTGCCCCCTTCTCCTTTTTCCAGCATGGCATATAAAACTCAATTGCCTAATACCTCTTTGGGGGTCTCCCATCTTATAGCACAATATACATTTATAAAATAAACTTTAGACATTTTTCCTGTTAATATATCTCTGTTAATTTGATTAACCCAGCTAGAACTCAGAAGGTGGAAGGAAAGTTATTTTCTTATACCCCTACAATACATATCTCCTGAAATAATAAATGTTTGTACACAGTCTAACATCCTGTTACCCATACAGTGCCACACTTACCACACCATGGGGTAGGGTTTTTTGCATTTTTGGATTGTTTCAAGTGAAATTCACATGACATAAAATCAACAGAATTTTTAATTAAACAATTCAGTGGTATATACTGCACTCCTGAAGTTAGGCAACAACTTTGTCTACCTTGTCCCTTAATATTGTCCTCACACCAAAAGAGAAACTCACATCTATTAAACAGTTTCTCCTTATTATCCTCTCCTAACAGCCACTGGCAACCACCAATATGCATTCTGTCTCTATGGATTTATTTATTTTTATATTTCACATAAATGGAATCATATACTATATGATCCTTTGTGCCAGACTTCTTTCACTGAGCATGTATAGTGTTATCAGTATTTCATTCCTGTTGTGGCTAAATATAATATTGTATGTTTATAATATTATGTTTATAATATTGTATGTTTAAATAGCAAGATTTATTTATCTATATTCATCCATCAATGGACATTTGAGATATTTCCACCTTTAGGTTCTTGTGAACAGTACTACTATGAAGATGTGTACCTGTATTTGTTTGACTACCTATTTTCAATTATGTTGGGCATATACGTATCAGGAGAATTTCTTGGCCATGTGGTAACTCTTTGTTTAACTTTTTAAGGAACCTCTGAAGTAGGTTTTGTACAGAACTCTTTGAATATTTCAAAATAACACATGGGATTGGAAAGTTTCACACCAGCATATTTCCCTAAACATAAGATATATAAGGAAAAGATTCATTCTCATCATGCTTAAGAAAATACAAATTTCAAATAATTTTCATCATATTTGTGTGATAGTTTTCTTTGGAGTTGGCCCTTTTATATCAATAGCAGATGGTTCAGGCAATTACAAAATTAGGTCTTCATTTCTGAAGATATATGACTGATTTCATCAAAATCATACCTTAGTATTAGCATTTCCATCACAGTCTGGTACCTTTACATTTTAAAAATTCCATTTTATCCACTGATCTGTGTTAGTTCAACAACAAAACAGAAAAAAAAAATAGAGCACAAGCCTGATTTAAATTCACAGTTACATATACTATAAGTAGTTTATTTATTTAAAAATTACCATTTTCAGGATGTAAAATTTTGCTCTATACCTTAAAAGACTGCAGCCATAAATTTTCAGGCATATCTAAGCAAGGCATCAGTAATTCAGTTGATCTGAATGAAGTGTTGTTACCTTAGTCTTGACTTCAACAATAATGTCTATGAAATCACAAGTGTGATACATCAGGCTTTTCTTGCTAATAATCATTAAGACTTGAGATCACAGCCCTGGCTTGTGTGGCTCAGTGGATTGAGTGCCAGCCTGTGAACCAAAGGATCATCAGTTCGGTTCCCAGTCAGGACACATGCCTGGGTTGTGGGCCAGGTCCCCAGTAGACGGCATACAAGAGGCAACCACACATTAATGTTTCTCTCCCTCTCATTCTCCCTCCCTTTCCCTCTGTCTAATAAATAAATAAATATTTTTTAAAAAGACTTGAAATAACATAATTCAAATATAAAGTAAAAACTTGTGTACTGCCAGCAGTCTGCATACCACCAGTAGCATGCACACCATACTTTAGAAAACACTGATTTAATAGGAACTATTTCTTAAAGCTGCACTTGCTATGCTCACATATTTTGTTTGCTAAACAAACAAGATTTCACCTTGTTTGCAGACTGACAAAGAGTGCAGAGCTCATCACAAAGGAATTCAAAACTGAAGAAGGAGTTTCTGATAAATCTGGAGACTTACACCTCTTGACTTTTAAGAGAAAGGTGCATTGTCTTTGGTGGACACCTCATAGAATACAACCTATAAAGACAAGAGCTTTCAGGACTCATAGCCACTTGCACTTTGCAACATCTTCCACTGAGAGATGCACTTATCCTGTAATTTGATAGAATACTTGGTATTCAAAGAGCACCCATCTCTAATTTAAATAGCATGCTACATGTCTTCCTGTAGTCAACCATGTCACGTCCTAGACTGTTCTATATCCACTGACACTATCCCCTGACAAACCAGAGAGAATATTTTTATTTTTTTATTTTAATTGTTGTTCAAGTACAGTTTTCTGCCTTTTACCCCCATCCCAGCCTACCCTCTTAGCCCTCCCCACCTCCCTCCCATTTCCACCACCCCTTGTTTTTGTCCATGTGTCCTTTATACTTGTCCCTGCAAACCCTTCCCCTTTTCCCCTGAAATTCCCTCCCCTCTCCCCTCCGGTCACCATCAGTCTGTTCTCAATTTCAGTGTCTTTGGTTATATTTTGCTCATTTGTTTGTTTTGTTGATTAGGCAAATACCATATGATCTCACCTTTAACAGAGAATAATTTTTAATAACAAATCATTTCCCTTTTCAATACAGAGATTATCATGGAGAATCTTTATATCTATTCTTGTTCTAAAGTAAAAGCTTTTAATCAATTGTTCAAATGCAAGTATCAATAGATATATACAAAATGAGAATACACAAAAAGCTACATAAAAATTAAGATTTTCTGTCTTGAAAACTTTTACTGCCACTGACTACTCACAAATTTAATTGAAACACAGGAGGTTTTCAATTAGACAAAATAAGTGAACAAAACTCTGTAACTCTATCCTCAAGGAAAATATTTTGAAAGTAAGTCTAAATCACAATAAAATAATTAAAGAATATTAGAATAAATGCAAATATTAAATATAACAATATATGTAAAGTTCCTAGCACAAGGTCCATTTGTGTCACAAATGGTAAGCTAACAAATGGTAGCTTAGATCCTTCAAGATCAGGTGGTGCTCCCTGGAACTAAATCACAAATCCTCAGGCCACAATTAAATTATAGTTGTCTGGCTCCCATATCCTATTTGCTCCCCTTTTTAGCACCCAGCACATTCTATTTCATCTAAAATTATATACAGGGTGGGGTAAAAGTAGGTTAGAGTTGTTCATATGGAAAATAATACAATAATCAATAAATAGTAAAATAAGGATACACTGTTTCATGTACTCACAACTGTAAACCTACTTTTGCGCTATCCTGTATATTTATGTATCTATTTAATTAGGTTGTAAACACCCCAAAAAGCTCCTTAAAGTTTTTAATATAAAATGTAACTTAAAAATTAAAGACATGGGCCATGGTTGGTATGGCTCAGTGGATTGAGAGCCAGCCTATAAACCAAAGAGTCACTGGTTCGATTCCCAGTCAGGGCACACACCTGCGTTGCAGGCCAGGTCCCCAGTGAGGGGTGTTTGAGAGGCAACCACACATTGATGTTTTTAAAAAAATGAAAAACATGGAAGAGATAACAATGTAATAAATACGAGTAATATTACCTTACTTTTGTATGATGCCCTACTAATTACAAAGCACTTTCATGTCATTGATTTTGTTAATTTATGATCTTTTATTATCTCTGCCTCACCAAGAATGATATTGAGACCCAGAGAGATAAAGTGATAGCTTGTTAAAGTCAAAGCTGGGATTACAATTAAAGTTTATAAAGGCGAATATGAAGAGAACATGAGGAGAAGAGTAACAACTAACATCAATGGTAGGGGACATGGAGGGAAAGGAAAGACAAATACATAGGTACATAAACACTCCATGGGAAGAAAAACATTTCAACCTTATGGCATTTTAAGACATTTCTCTAAAGGATATTTGAAATATTTTGTCTTTTTTTTTTTGTTTGTTTAACCTACAGGCACAATGGTATAATAGGGACCTTTAACTGGTCGCTTTTGTCTAACTCTAATCAGGAGAAAGAAACCGAACAGTAATTTGAATTGGGAAGAGTTTCACATAAGGAATTATTAACTATAACAGGGGATTGGAATTATAGAGAACAGGAGTGATAAGCAACTGGCTAGGAATAAGTAAAGGGAATTCTAACAATACAGGAATCGCATATATCAGAAACAACAAATACTCCTAGGGTTGAGAAAGAGCACCTTGGGAAGAAATCCCTCTTCCACAGCTGAGATCCAGTGTTTAAGGGTTCAAGGAAGTATGCCCCGCTTACCCAGGGCTGAGATCCAGTCCTTATTTGGAGAGGGCACAGCTCAGTGAAGGGCAGAGAATTTCCTGTGGTGCTCATCTTTGGAATTTTCCAGGAATTCTACAGATGAGCCTACCATTTGGAACATAGTGAAATGCTTCCTCTGGGTAGTGTCTCAACAGAAGCAGTGGTAATCCATAAAACTATCTAAGGGGGCAATAGGAAAAGCTACTGACAACTGGGTGAAGAAGCTGGGCACTAGAGAAGATGCAGGAGTTGTAAGAATCAGGGACCAAAACCCTCTCCTCCTAATCTGCCTTTCCATAGTCTCTTTTTTTTTAAATCCTGACCCAAGGATATGTTTATTGTTTTGAGAGAGAGAGGAAGGGAGAGAGAGAGAAACACTGATCAGCTGCCCCTGTATGCACACTAACCAGGGATCAAATGCACAACCCAATTATGTGCCCTGATTGGGGATCAAACCCACAATCTTTTGTGGTATGGGAAAATGCTTCAACAAATAGAGCCACCTGGCCAGGGCCCTGGCACTCTTTTATTGACAAAAGTTCCATGCCAGGTGGTCAAGGAAACAAATATTTAAAGGCCTCAGGTTCATATTCACAGAGCCAGCAAAAAGAGTGAATTGAAGCTGAGGGTCAATAAATCAACAACTGGCACATTGTTTAACAGAGAAATACTGTTTGTAAGCAAGCAAGAACTGAACTACAGCACAGTTAGGTACAATATTTGTTTTACCAAGTCCACATTCTGGACAAAACTTGGTAGGATAAGAATTATGTTGCTGTGTTGATTTGACTCTATAATTTCATATTATATAAAAGACATGTAGCCCTGGCTGGTGTGGCTCAGTGAATTGAGCAATGACCTGGAAACCAAAGGGTCACTGGTGCGATTCCCAGTCAGGGCATATATCTGGGTTGCACACCAGGTCCCCAGTAGGGGGCATGTGAGAAGCAACTACACACTGATGTTCCTCTCCCCTTCTCCCTTCCTTTCCCTCTGTCTAAAAATAAGTAAATAAATAAAAAGTTTTAAAAAACACATGTAGATGTATACCACCAAAACATACCTACTTATGAGGTTATAATTAGGTAAACTTACTTTCACCAAATTTTGAAGGCAAAGACTATTAGACTTCTTACTTAGATAGTATATCCTGCTGGAATGCTGGAGAAGAGAACCATAAAAGTCTGTGTAGAATAAAGAGATCAAATCAAGTTTCCAACAGGAAGCCAGATTGGGCAATGATATACAATAAGTATGCAGTATGGAATTACTCCTCAAAATAATGACTTTACATGGTAAGGTAGTCAATGTTATCAAGTGCTTCCCTAGCTGCTAACTCATGTTAAACTTGTAAGATGGAAATTGTTAGTCCCACCTGATCATTAGAAACATAACCCACAAATGCCAAAACTTAATCAGTTAACTTAGGTTGACATAGCTATTTGCTGTTTCCCTTCCCCAACACAGACCTACCCTCCAGGCTCTAAAGTTCACTTATCTATTTGGCCCAATGAATGCATACCAGAGGATCTTTCAAGTGAAAACCAATCCCTATCAGAGAATCCCAACCTAACACTGGAAATTGTGGGTGGTTTTCTGCTGCAACCTTCTCCCCTGCTCCAATTTCCTAAAATTGCTATAAGATAAACTTAATTTCAGGTTATTTTGATTAAAAGTATATTTGAGAAATCTTGCAACATTCAAAGATTACATTATCATTTCCTAGGAATGAGTTAAGTTATACTCACTTCAATAACTTTCAAAGGGAGTGTTTTCCCATGCTCTTGGGTTTTGTGGACCAGTGAAGTTTCAAAAATACCTTGGGGTCCTCTAAAGGGTAGCCAACTTTATTTTGCAAAGGAAGAATATTTTAAAAGGCAATTATAAGACCATAACCCTTTCTCCACAATTTCATAATCCAAATAATTGCAAATCAAATGGTCTTTTTTTCTTGCCTATAACTCATTTGGCAGGACAATCTGAACTGACCTGAACTCATCTGGCAGGAAAGCCTGACCTGAACAAATGTAAGGCTATCCATAGGTTTATGCTATTTCACTTAGTATAAATATGCTTACATTTCATTGCAGAAATATTACTATAGCTGATTATGGGGTATCAACCCAGCCCCTGCTGAGGCTGTTATTTAATATTGGTTACAGATACTTTATAACCTAACATCCAAAAAGAACCTAAATTCTGAAACATATCTTGCCTAAGTCTTTTGGATAATAAGGTACACAATCCCTTATCACCATCATTTCACTAAAGAAAGGGTAAAAGGACATTTTAACAACCAAAAAGTAAAGGACAATATTAGAATAAAAAATGATTCTTTATAATAAATAGATTTCTCTTTCTGGGATGAAAAAATCACTAAATTATTGTTTTTCTTATTTCGCTTCAGACTTGTGACAATGCCCATAACAAACCAGCTTTCATGTGCTAATTGGCATGTAGACATTCTACTCAGATGGCTCCCTGCTCAAAAGATGAGCTTTGGAATCATTTTGAGGTCTAGGGCAGAACTGACAGTCACCCTAGCACAGGAACAAATTAAGTCATTCTGACTACTATAGGCCATAGATAAATGATATCTAGGCATTGAAAGAGACAACAGCCACATGAAATCCATTCAATAACAGAATTTTGAAATTATTTTCTCCCTGAAACTGCCTCTAATGAACACATAAGGAAGTGCCTGATCTCTGCTTTAACTGAAAAGGTTCTTTGCTTTTTAAAGAACTAATGCAACTGAATGAATATGTGTGTATAAGAATAAATAGAGAAAATCTAAAGATGTATTCAGAGCAAGCTAGGAGGAAAACCCACCAGTAGTAAACCATCTTGTGGTATAAGAAGCTTATAGCCCTTTCAGATTGCTTATTTCTGAGCACTGCCTATTCCCTGAACAGTTTGATGTATGGATTTAAAAAATGGGACTACTAGGACATGTCAAGTTCTAACCTGGTTGATGCTATTGAATCAGCTATCCAACAGTTTCAGAGAGATAATTTTATCTCTCCTACAAGGGCCACTATCTGCATCTATAAACAGGGCAATAAATTATTCAGTTTGACAACATTTAATGAGTCTGTACTTTGCATAAGTCACTGGGTTAGATGCAGGAAATAAGTGGCTAGATAGAAATGTCATTTTCCTCTTGGACTTTATAGTATAGTCAGGGAAACTATTAGAAAAGTAATTATTACACAATGTGCTAAGTGGTATGATAGATGTGTAATCAAATGCTGTGGGATGAAATTATCATGTAATTCTGTTGGTGGCAGGAAGCACAGGTCACAGATCTAGCAAGAGCAAAGGCGCAGAGGGTCTGAATAAACCTTGAGAGACCCTAATCACAGAAAAGACTATTGTATTTCCTCTTATGTATTGTCTCTTTACATTTATCCTTATGCATATTTAAAAATATAAATAACTCTACACTGTAACTTAGGGCAAAGAAATACAACAAAGATCTAATTTTTGATGAGAACAAATCTGATGCTCAGAAAATATCAAATACTCTTTTTCCTCATCATTTGGTGCTCCTAGCATGTGCTTAACCTACCTATTAGGTAATCCAACACTATCACAGAAATTTGAAAGAATGTGGCATATTTGGGGGGAAGGACAAGCAATGTGGTTACATAAACATCACAGGTTACCAAAATGAGATATGGCAGAAAGAGGAGCCAGAAGAGTCATCTGGAAGTCCAATGTAAAGGGCTTTCTATCCATGCTAAAGAAATCAGACTTTTTGAACATTAAAAAAAAAACAGGAAGAGTTTACTATGCAAGGGGTTTTTAAATTATCTCCATGCCAAAATGATTATTATCAGAAAGTAGTGATACTATAAATTATACTATAATTATGTGAAAAATCATCTTACTCTCAACTGCCTCATTTGATGACAGCTTATTTCTATAACATAATTAAGAGTCAAATCAGCAGTAGTAATAAACCAATAAACTAATTAATATTAATCTGAAGAAAAGTATTCAATATGACAAGCAAAAACACCATAAAATATAATGAAGGAAATGTGGATGTTAAGTACATAAAACACTACTTGTGTATAAGAATAACAACAAAAAATATGTGGGCTAACTAAACATCCCACAGAAGTATAGTAATCATTAAAAATCATGTGTACAAGGAAAAAAGTGACAGTGACTCAAAAGTCAACATATAGAGAAAGTTCATTTCTTTCCTCTTCTTGAACAGTTTAGTCAGAAACCCATTCCAAGTAAAGTAGGCATCCCCTGGTGGGGACAGGGGAAGGAGAGTATGCTGGAGACCGTGTATGGGGCTTCAGAATATGAGGAAGGTGTCACTGCAGGAAGGAAATATCAGTGGAGGTCTGGCATGGTAAGTTGAAGCCCAAACAAAATACACAGGATTTTCATACAGGGGTACAGCAGCCACAGCCAGGCAGGAATTGTTGGAGGTCAACATTTTGATTGGGAGAATGCAAGGGTACATCAACAGAGTATTGGCTACATATGGGGGCATTGGTCAAATAGTAAGAGAAGTAGTTCTTGGAGTTTGAGAGGTGAAAACATGGAAAGGGAGTAAATTAGAATGAGCTCTCTAGTGTTGGATTAAAATGTGAGGTATTTGTGGGCACTGGTGGTTCTCAATATATAAAGATATAGAAATATGGTCCTGGCTAGTGTGGCTCAGTGGGTTGAGCACTGGCCTGCAAACCAAAGGGTCACTGGTCCAATTTCCAGTCTAGGGCACATGCCTGGGTTGCAGGCCAGGTCCCCAGTAGGGGGTGCGTGAGAGGCAACGACACACTGATGTTTCCTCTCTTTCTCTCTCTTTCTCCCACCCTTCCCCTCTAAAAATAAATAAAAAATTTTAAAAGATATTGAAACATGTATGTAAATGTGTATAAGCTTATATGTGTATATACTTATACACATATACATATTTCCTAGCTCTGTCCACTGAAAGGGCCTGGGAGCAACAATAGCCCAATAGCAATGAAGACATGTAGCACAAAGATTTTGGTTCTAAACACTATTCTCCACTAAAAGGGTCTGGGATGACTGATTCCATTTTCTGTGCTAAGGCACAGAAAGTACAAGATAAACCAGAATGTAAAGAGGCATGCAGAAGGTAATAGATGAACTCAAAATGTAAGAAAGAATGATGGAGACATGTCAAAAGGACACAGAAGCCAATTTGAATGGGCTCCTACTGGCCAAATCTGGGACTATATGACATCAAAATAAATAACAGATTATAACTCTTTCAATAAAATAAGAACCTATGACTCTATACTGATACAAATGAAATATTCCTCACCTATAAGAAGAACCTAATGAACAAAAGTAAACTAACAAGCAAAATAGAACCAGAAGCATGGAAACATGGAACAGACTGACTGTGACCGGGTGAGGGGGTAATGGTGGAAAGAAAGGGAAGGGACTAGTCAAAGAACATGCATGAATGACCCATGGACATGGACAACAGTGTTGGGATTGACTGTGGGAGCGGAGGGTCAAATGGGCAGAGGAGGGCAAATGGGGAAAAATTGGGACAAACACAATAGAAAAACAACAAAAAATTAGAAAAATATAAAAAATTGCTGAGTAACAGATAGTTATAGTCTCAATGTATGCCTTGCATCCCACTGAGAAATGCCATTAATTGGAAAGGGAAAAAAAGTAATTTTACAGTGGAGAAGCCTGACAGACACCAACTTAATCAAGGTAACACTATCAATATGGGACAAAATTAAGTCATGCATCACCTGATCAGATACAATGAGAATATAGTATCATTTATATATTCCTGTTGAAGAATGAAAATCAGAGTATAATCATGACAAACCACTAAAATTAATCCAAACTCAGGGATATTCTACAAAATAACTGGCCTGTAGTCTTCAAAAGTGCCAAGGTAGTGAAAGTAATGGAAAGACTGAGATAGTGTACCAGATGGAAGAAAACTGAAGAGACCTTACAAGTAAATTCAATGCATGATTCTGAACAGGAACTTTTTTCTATCAAAAACACTTTTGAAATAATTGGAAAACTCTGGGCTTTGAGTAGGATATAGTAATGTATTAATGTTAATTTCCTGATTTTGATGGTTGAATTGAGGTTATATAGGAGAATGATCTCATATACAGGAATTATACACACTGGAGAATTTGAGGCTGATGGGCATTCTGTCAGAAAGTTACTCTATAAATTAGTTCCAAAAATAGGAAATTTGAGTGTACTACTCTTGCAGTTTTTCTGCCAATTTGAGATTGTTTCAAAATAAAAATTATTACAAATAGGAAAATGTTAATACAAATTTTGATACATGTATACAATAAAATAATTCTTATGATGAGGCTGACAACTATATTTAAGTGCTCATTATGTTCCAGAAAAATTTTAAGGCATTTGATAAGCATGTCACATATAGTGATGCTGAAGAGAAATGGGGACAAAGACACTTTTTAAAAAGATTTTTTAAATATACTTTATTGATTATGCTATTGTAGTTGTCCCATTTCCCCCCTTCATTCCCCTCTGCCCTGCACACCCTCTCCCACCCACATTCCCCCCTTTAGTTCATGTCCATGTGTCATAAGTTCTTTGGCTTCTACATTTCCCCTACTATTCTTGCCCTCCCCCTGTCTATTTTC
>JAPYXV010003561.1:0-12125 GCA_028533065.1 Trachops cirrhosus
CTGACTCTACACCTACAAGAACTCGAACAACAACAAAGACAGCCCAGAGCAAGTAGAAGGAAGGAAATAACCAAGATCACAGCAGAATTAAATGAAATAAAGACTAAAAGCACAGTTCTAAGGATCAGTGAATCCGGGAGCTGGTTCTTTGAAAAGATAAAGAAAATCGACAAGCCTTTAAGCAGGCTCATCAAGAAAAACAGAGAGAGGACCCAAATAAACACAATCAGAAATGAAAGAGGAGAGATTACAACTGATACCACAGAAATACAAAGCATTGTAAGAAATTACTATGAAGAACTGTATGCCAAGATATTTGAAAACCTAGGTGAAATGGACAAATTTCTAGAAAAATATAGTCTCCCAAAACTCAGTGAAGAGGAAGCAGAAAGCCTGAACACACCAATAACAGCAGATGAAATTGAAGCAGTAATCAAAAAACTACCAACACACAAAAACCCTGAACTGCATGGTTTCACAGGAGAATTCTACAATGCATTTAAGGAAGAGCTAACCCCTATCCTTCACAGACTATTCCAAAAAATCCAAAAAGATGGAAGACTCCCAAACTCTTTTTATGAGGCCAGCATCATCCTAATCCCAAAACCAGATAAAGACACAACAAAGAAAGAAAACTTCAGGCCAATATTGCTGATGAACATAGACACTAAAATCCTCAACAAAATATTGGGAAACTTCATCCAACAATACATTAAAAAGATCATACACCATGACCAAGTGGGATTCATCCCAGGGATGCAAGGATGGTTCAATATTCGCAAATCAGTAAATGTAATACATCACATAAACAAAAGCAAAGACAAAAATCACATGATCATATCAATAGATGCAGAAAAAGCACTTGATAAGGTACAGCGTTTTTATTTATGATAAAAACACTCAGCAAAGTGGGAATAGAGGGAGCATTCCACAATGTAATAAAGGCCATATATGAGAGACCTATAGCCAACATCATACTCAATGGGCAAAAACTAAAATCTTTTGCACTAAGATCAGGAACAAGACAAGACTGTCCACTTTCACCACTTTTATTCAATATAGTTCTGGAAGTTTTAGCCATAGTGATTAGACAAGAAAAGGAAATAAAAGGCATCCAAATCAGAGAGAAGGAAATAAAACTGTCACTGTTTGCAGATGACATGATAGTGTACATAGAAAATCCTATAGACTCCACCAAAAGACTGTTTGACTTAGTAAATGAATTTGGCAAAAGAGCAGGATACTAAGTCAATATCCAGAAATCAAAGGCATTTTTGTACACCAACAATGAAACAGCAGAAGCAGAAATCAAGAAAAAAGTCCCATTCGATATAGCAAAAAGAAAAATAAAATACCTAGGAATAAACTTAACCAAGGAGGTAAAAGACCTGTACTCAGAAAACTACATAACACTGAAGAAAGAAATCAAGGAAGACACAAAAAAATGGAAACATACACCATGTTCTTGGATCAGAAGAATTAACATTATCAAAATACTCATACTACCCAAAGCAATTTACAGATTCAATGCAATACCTATTAAAGTACCAATGACATATTTCAGAGACAAAGAACAAAACTTCAAAAATTTATATGGAACCATAAATGACCCTGAATAGCTGCTGCAATTTTGAGAAAGAAGAGCAAAGTAGGAGGGATCACAATACCTGATACCAAACTATATTACAAGGCCACTGTAATCAAAACAGCCTGGTACTGGCATAAAAACAGGCACATGGACCTGTGGAACAGAACAGAGAGCCCAGAAATAAACCCAAGTCTCTATGGCCAATTAATATTTGACAAAGGGGGCAGCAACATAAAATGGAGTAAAAATAGCCTCTTCAACAAAGGTGTTGGGAGAACTGGACAGCTACGTGCAAAAAAATGAAACTCAAGCACCGACTTACACCATACACAAAAATAAATTCAAGGTGGACAAACGATTTAAATATAAGCCATGACACCATTGAAGTCCTAGAGGAGAACATAGGCAGGAAAATCACAGATATTTCACGCACCAACATTTTTGCTGATATGTCCCCTAGAGCAAGGGACATAAAGGAAAGAATAAACAAATGGGATCTCATCAAAATAAAAAGTTTCTGCATGGGTAAAGAAAACAGTATCAAAATAAAAAGAGAACTAACTGTATGGGAAAACATATTTGCCAATGATACCTCAGACAAGGGTTTAATCTCCAAAATATGTAAAGAATTTACACGACTCCACTCTAAGAAGACAAGCAACCCAATTAAAAAATGGGCAAAGGACTTGAACAGACACTTCACCAAGGAAGACATACAGAGGATCCAGAGACACATGAAAAGATGCTCAATACTGCTAGCTATCAGAGAGATGCAAATTAAAACCACAATGAGATATGACTTCACACCAGCCAGAAAGGCCATCATAAACAAAGCAACAAACAACAGATGTTGGAGTGGTTGTGGAGAAAAGGGGACCCTATACACTGTTGGTGGGACTGCAGACTGGTACAACCACTATGGAAAACAGTATGGGACTTCCTTAGAAAACTAAAAATGGATATGCCTTTTGACCCAGCAATGCCACTGCTGGGACTATATCCTAAGAACCCTGAAACACCAATCCAAAAGAACCTATGGACCTCAATGTTCATAGCAGCACAATTTACAATAGGCGAGTGCTGGAAGCAACCTAGGTGCCCATCAGTAAATGAATGGATCAAAAAACTACACTTTTACACGATGGAATTTACACAATGGAATTCCAGGTGGCAGAAAGAAAGAAGGAGCTCCTACCATTTGCAACAGCATGGATGGAGCTGGAAAGCATTGTGCTAAGCAAAATAAGTCACACAGTGAAAGACAAATACCATACGATCTCACCTTTAACAGGAACCTAATCAACAAAACAAACAAGCAAGCAAAATATGGCCAAAGACACTGAAATAGAGGACAGGGGGGAGAGGGCAGGGAATTTCAGGGGAACTTCAGGGGAGAATGGGAAGGGTTTATAGGAACAAATATAAAGGACATATGGACAAAAACTAGGGAGGTTGGAAATGGGAGGGGAGAGGGTCGGGATGGGGGAGGGCTGGAATGGGAGTAAAGGACAGAAAACTGTACTTGAACAATGATTAAAATAAAATAAAAAAAATAAAGTTCTTCATGGGATGATATAAAATTAGGATTCAGGAATAATAATGTAATATTTTTCTATTTATATGTCAGATATGTTTTGATATTTCTTTTCATCATTTACTTATATGTTCAGAAATCATGTAGAAATACAGAAAATTATACATTGAACAAAGGAAGAGCAATTAAAAATACAACCATAGGTGCATTTAATTTGTTACTACGGGAAACAGAGAAAGTCAGATCGTAGGTCTGGAATCAGACTGCCTGAGTTCACACAGCAGCTCAATGGTTTGCTTGCAGTGACCTGGGCAGGCTATTTAACATGCCTGATTCTGGTTCTCATGTGTGAACTGCAGGAGAAAGGTTTACCAGCACACCTGACGCACTTTGCATATACTACATCTCTAAAAGAACATAGTGGAGGAGAATATTGCAGTTGTAAAGAAAAGGTCATAAGAAAACAACGCAAAAGTCCTTCAACAGGTGAATGATATAAATAATTGTAGAACATTCTACCATGGAATACTACTCACCAATTTAAAAGAATGAACTTTTTTTTCATAAGCAAATATAAATTTTGTATTGTTGTTCAGTTAAAGTTGTCCTCATTTTTCCCCCATTACTCTCCTTGACACTAGCCACCCCCACCTCCCTCATTCCATCCTCCCCACACTGTTGTGTTTGTCCTTGGGTCCTTTATGAATGTTCCTTCACTTGACCCTTACCATTCTTTCCTCCATTAAGAGAATGGACTCTTGACACACAGACAACAACCTGATGGATCTCAAGAGAGTAATCCCTTGATGAACAGACTATAGGTTTTCCAATAGGGCTGGGGAGGGAAAAGGAGTAAAGTGTCTTTGGCTATAAAAAGATAGCACAGGAGAGTCTTGTGATGCAAATGTTCTATGTCTTGACTGCAGTGGTCACATAACTCTACAAATGTGATAAAATGGCAGAGATCTAAATACACACACACACACACACACACACACACACACACAAAGAGTGCATGTAAAACTGATGAATCTGAATAAGTTCTATGGATTGCATCAATGTCAATACCCTGGTTGTGACATTGTACTCCAGTGATGTAAGATATTCCCTCGGGGGGAAATTGAGTGAAACATTCATCACGTCTCTCTATATTATTTTGTGCAACTGCATGTGAATCTACAGTTATCTCTAAACCAAAACTTAAGAAAATTAACAGTGCCAAAACAATTTTCTGGGGATTCTATAATTAAGTCCCTGTGCCTTTGGTCTTTACTTATTCAAGAAAGGCACCTGAAAAAATCTCCCCCCAAAATGTAATGGTAATAAATGTATTTTTTAAAGTTATTGAAAATCCTTTAAAAATGTAAGCTTAAAATTGATAGACAAATATTTTTGCCAACTATGTTTTTGTTTGAAAAGAAAGGAATAAAATTAATCATTCATTGACAATTTCCTTGCAATCTGTAATCTGCATGTTTAGTGCTGACATTCCTGATTTTCATCAACCAAATCAAAAATAGCTCATCCTGGCTTCCTGATATCTACAATCTAGTAGGAGTCTAAGATCAGTTGTGCCTAGGTGCTTTATACACACCTGCATGCACACAAATAAAGGAAGGGCAGCTGGAAGTTAGTAGGAAATGAGAGCAGGAAACAGAGAAATTTTGTTCTTAGATGCCTTTCCTGTCCTTTCCACCTGGTTTATTTACAATGTCAGATATTTCTTCTTTGGTCCTCACTTCCCCAAGTTATTTACCAGATTCTAAGATGGATTATGTCAGTCACCAGGGAAGGAAAGGCCGATTGTTGGTGTTTATGTGAGTCACACAGGCCAGAATGAATCAAGGCACCCATGGTCCTACAAGTATTCTGTTGGGTCTGTCATTTGCCTCAATGTTGTTTGCTGGACTACGGCTACACCTTTTTTTGCTGTTGCACTATTAATTCTTCATCAATTTATTTACAAGTTTTCCATCTCACCCATGACACTGGCAAAAATTCTTTGTATTTCCTCTGTCTCCTGGAAGTCCTTGATTCAAGCAGCCATAGATAAGTTGATGTCATAAAATTCTCAAAGCCCCAACTACCAACATTACATTGACAATAAAAATATGTATACATCAGAGTTGAAAAGCAATAGAAACTGTGAAGTTAGTTTAAAAAGTATCAGTGTGATAAATATCAACTTTTAATGAGTGGAATCTAAATTGTCTACTAATATAGGGCTTTTCCAACCACTTGACCACTTGAGCTGAAGAACCAAATGCAGACTGATATATATACAAAATTCAATAAAAATGAATAATTAGAAAAATGCAAAGAAAACATGAAGGCATAAAAAATAAAACTCCCAAATTTTACTGAATTTATTAAATTATATAGAATTACTATGTCAAGTTGATGTAAAAAAAAATTCTAAACACTTAACCCTGTTTCTGGACTAACTTCAGTAAAAGTACTTTATGAGCCACCACTGGTCTATCAACCACATTTTGAGTCGCACTGAACTAGAGGACATTCTGTCATCTGGTCATCCTTTCTCACTTCCTTAAACTTTTCAATGTTTGCCTATGGACTACCCTTCCCTACTTTCTTTCTTCTGTTGCTGCTCTTGGCAAAGAAATACTATTAAAAAAGCTCCCAAGTCCACATGGTCCTCCACATATGTGCATGTTGTCTCACATAACAACAACAAAAAAACTTGGCAAGGCCAAATTTATTAAGCCTGACACTTGGCCTTTTCTTTCTCAATAGTTGAAAGAACCCTGTAGAGCAGGAATTATCTCAGGGAAATCAAAGTAATCAACTTATAAGTAGCAAGACAAAAAAGAAATCTTGATTTCTTTTTTTCAAAACTTGAATGGTCTCTAAACCACTTCTTTCTCCTACTGTAATGTACTAATATTATTGTTCCTATGCAAATCACCTCAGTATGTAATCATATGCATTGTCTAACATGAAGAACTCAATACATATTTTTTTAGATTTCCTTCCATTGCTATTTAATTACTCATGTATATGTTTCCTTACTTCCCAAAAGTGAGCATACTCTTTAGGATATAACATTTTATATCTTCCACAGCATCTAGCACAGAACAAATCAACATTACATAAATATGGAATAAGAAAAACTAATATCAGTTATCTTACTGTTAGTGAAAGCCTTATATGTGCATAATGTAATATTTTAAGGGTACTAAAGTAATACTTCAAAGTGAAAGGTGTATTTTCATACAAAAATAAAAATATGAAAACATAATTTTAATTATCTTTGATGATTAAAAAGGCCTTAAAAATCAATTTTCATTGCCTTGGCAAAATATATGTAAGAGAGCAGTTATGGTTACTGGTTTTTTCTGTAACTTGAACCATTGCAGTTATTTAGCAAAGTTTTTCGGAGGACCCTGAAGACAGGGCTAAATTCCTGCTGGTTAATAAGGACCCTCAGTCAATAACAAGAATACCCCAGCTGTCTGACCAACTTCAAGAAGCAACTGATGACCCACACTGGCTAGTTTTCTAATGCACACTGCCATCTTGGACTTGTTTCTCAGTTGACAGAATTCCTACATCTGCTTTAAAAGCTTTTTACTTTTTATTTTGCCAAAAGCCTCTTTAAACATTGCCTATGTGCTCTGAAGCTTTCTTAAACAAATCGGAGCTTTTCATATCTCTAAAGCAGCTGTAAGGACTTTATATTTTCACAAAGGGAATAGAAGATGGAGTCTGCAAAGAGTGGCTTATGGGAGTCTTTGTACTTATAAGTAAAATGTCTTAATAAGCTTGTTCATGTAAACAAAATAATTGAAAATTATAAAAACCATGACAAATAATTTATTATGTTGACCAGTATAATTATACAAATGGATTCTATCTGTTCCTGTGGAGAAGAAAAATGAAAATAACAATAATTTTCTAAAATCTGATACATTAGAAAATTATATTTAGATTCCTAAGAAAGGTTTTAGTCACAATTTTAATGGATCAGATTGACATATAATTATATAGTTCTAATTTTTTGAGTGTTCTAGGCAAACTTTAAAGTGCCAAATTTTAGTATATACAAAAGATAAAAATGAGGTTGTAAAAAATTATGATGAATCTATTTCATCTTGATAATAGTGTCTTCATTTATACTCTGAGTTCTGAGTAATCAAATTGAAGAGGAGGTATTTGCTCTCTACTCCCAATACAGCTGGGAATAATTTCTGATATATTTACATAGTAAATTATTTTATTGATAAAACCATCCTCACCTTTCAGCCAATATTAATATGCTTCAGCAATAATTGACCATTAAATTATATATTTTTGATAGGGAAGAAAAACTACTCATGACATGACACATACACTCAGGAAAAGCAAACGTTTGAATTGATAATATAAGAAATTTCTTTTAAGGCTAAACAGTGCTTATTGCATATATACATCTATATATCTACATATAGATATATAGATGTATATATCGATATATAGATATATAGATATACATATAGATGTATATCTATATGTATAGTAGCTAGACACTCCTTTACCAATTCCAGATGTACTACAGATCTTTCAGAGATAAATGTGACATAATTCTATTCTATTTCTTATTATGTAGAAGTAGATATCTTGTGGCTAACAGATACCCAATGGGGTCTCACAAGCATTTGTCAAATGAATGAATCAATGAATGAATGAATGAACCAATAAATGAATGAACAAATAAATGAATGAACAGGTGAATGAATAACTAAATAAAAACACAAATAGAACTATGCCTAACCAAGACTGAGTAGAAGGTTATGTTAGCTTTTCTACTTCTTGAGATCTCTAACTGCACCTCGAATGGTGATTTCCAAATTCTAGGCATTTATTAAATAAAGATTTGTTGTTTTTACCAAGAAAACATGGCTAACATTCCCAACTCCTTCACCAGAAAATACCATAAATAATTTGTGTATGTTCATTTTAAATTAGTAAGGTTTCACTGCACTCTCTATTTTCCTATTCAGAATGCTTACTCAGCTGGAGAGATTTTTAATTTCTTCCACAGGCTTTCATAAAAATCATCTTCATTATGTAATAAGTCCATTTTTTTCCTTATCAGCTTGCAAATTACAGTTTGAAAGGCTATGCTTAAAAAAACAACAAATAGAACAAGAGGACATAAGTAAAGTCTGAAGCCCGAATCTCTGCAAGGCTGTAACAGAAAATGAAGAATCCAGAAAAGTACATTAACCCTGCCTGTCCTCACTCATTTGACCACAGAGGACAGTGCTGAAGATGACAGATGGGCTCTGCCCCCAACTGCCTGGGTCTGAATCCAGCCTCCCCACTTTTTGATGTGTTTCAAAGGACAAATGACCTCTCCATGCTTCAGTTTTCTCATAGGTGGATACTAAGCACATCTACCCTATAAGCTTATCAGGAGAATTAAATAAGAAATGTGTGTACAATGTGTTCAATAAATGCTATCATTATTACAGAAAGTCCATACTGTTCTTCTGAAGAAGAGACATTCTAAAGTTACATGTCTTCTTCCAGTATCATTTGCCCTGAAGTTAATTTGTGAATTAAGTACCATTCTCTTTTTAAAATTTAATATAAATTATGATTTTGTATTTAATTCTTGCTCTAGCTTTAATTTATTCATGCTTGTGGAGGGTGAGAGTGGAAGAGTTATATGAAACAAAGATCCCTTTGTTGAAAAAAATGTTATTTATTCTATAATAGATAGCAAGAAGGTGGCATAGACACCCTTACATATGCCCTTCAGTTCTTCCTACAATTCCTGCCCCCACCTTTATTTTTTAATTGTCTGGGTGCTTTAAAAACTATCTATTTATTCTTTTATTCATATATTTAGTGTGTTTTTTCACATTTTTTATTTTAATTGTTGTTCAAGTATATTTTCTACCTTTTACTCCCATCCCAGCCCACCCACACATCCCTACCCTCTCCCCTCCCATTTCCAACCTCCCTAGTTTTTGTCCATATGTCCTTTATATTTGTTCCTATAAACCCTTCCCATTCTCCCCTGAAGTCCCCCTGAAATTCCCTGCCCTCTCCCCCCTGTCCTCTATTTCAGTGTCTTTGGCCATATTTTGCTTGCTTGTTTGTTTTGTTGATTAGGTTCCTGTTAAAGGTGAGATCGTATGGTATTTGTCTTTCACTGTGTGACTTATTTTGCTTAGCACAATGCTTTCCAGCTCCATCCATGCTGTTGCAAATGGTAGGAGCTCCTTCTTTCTTTCTGCCACCTGGAATTCCATTGTGTAAATTCCATCGTGTAAAAGTGTAGTTTTTTGATCCATTCATTTACTGATGGGCACCTAGGTTGCTTCCAGCACTCGCCTATTGTAAATTGTGCTGCTATGAACATTGAGGTCCATAGGTTCTTTTGGATTGGTGTTTCAGGGTTCTTAGGATATAGTCCCAGCAGTGGCATTGCTGGGTCAAAAGGCATATCCATTTTTAGTTTTCTAAGGAAGTCCCATACTGTTTTCCATAGTGGTTGTACCAGTCTGCAGTCCCACCAACAGTGTATAGGGTCCCCTTTTCTCCACAACCACTCCAACATCTGTTGTTTGTTGCTTTGTTTATGATGGCCTTTCTGGCTGGTGTGAAGTCATATCTCATTGTGGTTTTAATTTGCATCTCTCTGATAGCTAGCAGTATTGAGCATCTTTTCATGTGTCTCTGGATCCTCTGTATGTCTTCCTTGGTGAAGTGTCTGTTCAAGTCCTTTGCCCATTTTTTAATTGGGTTGCTTGTCTTCTTAGAGTGGAGTCGTGTAAATTCTTTACATATTTTGGAGATTAAACCCTTGTCTGAGGTATCATTGGCAAATATGTTTTCCCATACAGTTAGTTCTCTTTTTATTTTGATACTGTTTTCTTTACCCATGCAGAAACTTTTTATTTTGATGAGATCCCATTTGTTTATTCTTTCCTTTATGTCCCTTGCTCTAGGGGACATATCAGCAAAAATGTTGGTGCGTGAAATATCTGTGATTTTCCTGCCTATGTTCTCCTCTAGGACTTCAATGGTGTCATGGCTTATATTTAAATCGTTTGTCCACCTTGAATTTATTTTTGTGTATGGTGTAAGTCGGTGCTTGAGTTTCATTTTTTTGCACGTAGCTGTCCAGTTCTCCCAACACCTTTGTTGAAGAGGCTATTTTTACTCCATTTTATGTTGCTGCCCCCTTTGTCAAATATTAATTGGCCATAGAGACTTGGGTTTATTTCTGGGCTCTCTGTTCTGTTCCACAGGTCCATGTGCCTGTTTTTATGCCAGTACCAGGCTGTTTTGATTACAGTGGCCTTGTAATATAGTTTGGTATCAGGTATTGTGATCCCTCCTACTTTGCTCTTCTTTCTCAAAATTGCAGCAGCTATTCAGGGTCATTTATGGTTCCATATAAATTTTTGAAGTTTTGTTCTTTGTCTCTGAAATATGTCATTGGTACTTTAATAGGTATTGCATTGAATCTGTAAATTGCTTTGGGTAGTATGAGTATTTTGATAATGTTAATTCTTCTGATCCAAGAACATGGTGTATGTTTCCATTTTTTTGTGTCTTCCTTGATTTCTTTCTTCAGTGTTATGTAGTTTTCTGAGTACAGGTCTTTTACCTCCTTGGTTAAGTTTATTCCTAGGTATTTTATTTTTCTTTTTGCTATATCGAATGGGACTTTTTTCTTGATTTCTGCTTCTGCTGTTTCATTGTTGGTGTACAAAAATGCCTTTGATTTCTGGATATTGACTTAGTATCCTGCTCTTTTGCCAAATTCATTTACTAAGTCAAACAGTCTTTTGGTGGAGTCTATAGGATTTTCTATGTACACTATCATGTCATCTGCAAACAGTGACAGTTTTATTTCCTTCTCTCTGATTTGGATGCCTTTTATTTCCTTTTCTTGTCTAATCACTATGGCTAAAACTTCCAGAACTATATTGAATAAAAGTGGTGAAAGTGGACAGTCTTGTCTTGTTCCTGATCTTAGTGCAAAAGATTTTAGTTTTTGCCCATTGAGTATGATGTTGGCTATAGGTCTCTCATATATGGCCTTTATTACATTGTGGAATGCTCCCTCTATTCCCACTTTGCTGAGTGTTTTTATCATAAATAAAAACGCTGTACCTTATCAAGTGCTTTTTCTGCATCTATTGATATGATCATGTGATTTTTGTCTTTGCTTTTGTTTATGTGATGTATTACATTTACTGATTTGCGAATATTGAACCATCCTTGCATCCCTGGGATGAATCCCACTTGGTCATGGTGTATGATCTTTTTAATGTATTGTTGGATGAAGTTTCCCAATATTTTGTTGAGGATTTTAGTGTCTATGTTCATCAGCAATATTGGCCTGAAGTTTTCTTTCTTTGTTGTGTCTTTATCTGGTTTTGGGATTAGGATGATGCTGGCCTCATAAAAAGAGTTTGGGAGTCTTCCATCTTTTTGGATTTTTTGGAATAGTCTGTGAAGGATAGGGGTTAGCTCTTCCTTAAATGCATTGTAGAATTCTCCTGTGAAACCATGCAGTTCAGGGTTTTTGTGTGTTGGTAGTTTTTTGATTACTGCTTCAATTTCATCTGCTGTTATTGGTGTGTTCAGGCTTTCTGCTTCCTCTTCACTGAGTTTTGGGAGACTATATTTTTCTAGAAATTTGTCCATTTCACCTAGGTTTTCAAATATCTTGGCATACAGTTCTTCATAGTAATTTCTTACAATGCTTTGTATTTCTGTGGTATCAGTTGTAATCTCTCCTCTTTCATTTCTGATTGTGTTTATTTGGGTCCTCTCTCTGTTTTTCTTGATGAGCCTGCTTAAAGGCTTGTCGATTTTCTTTATCTTTTCAAAGAACCAGCTCCCGGATTCACTGATCCTTAGAACTGTGCTTTTAGTCTTTATTTCATTTAATTCTGCTGTGATCTTGGTTATTTCCTTCCTTCTACTTGCTCTGGGCTGTCTTTGTTGTTGTTCGAGTTCTTGTAGGTGTAGAGTCAG